>JAVJIF010010037.1:0-97635 GCA_038442645.1 Agave tequilana
TGCGCAGGCCATTTGGCTGGAGAGCCGGTCGACCGACCCTGTCGGCCGCCAGAGAGCTTTGCTCTCTGGATTTGGCCCTGGTCGACCGGGCAGTCCGGCATAGAGCCCTGCTCTCTGTATCCAGGCCTCGGTCGACTGGCGGTCGACCGATGGCACAACCGTCGGAAATCCGACCGTTGGCCTATCGACCGGGTGATCGACCGACAGCAGAATCTTCTGTTGTCTTTAGCCCACCGGCTAGATTTTTGATGGGTTATAAATACCCATCCCTTTGGGCTGTTTTTATCAAGAATTTCAAGAGCAAAATTTTTCATCTTCTTAAGTGTTTTAGCAACAATTTTAAAAGAGTTTTTGGATTAAAAAGGATTTATCTTTATTTGTTTTCAAGGGTTGAAAAATTCAAAGAAAAATAGAGTATTTGGGATATTGGTTTTGATCTTCATTTCTATCTTATTCTAATTATTTTTTCAAGTATTTTTCTTTATGATTTATTTTTCAACACCTTGTATTCTCACACTTGAGCTATCATATCATTCCTATCTATAGGATCTTTATTTTGTGAGAAATTGGTTTGTTCTTTAGTGAAACCACCAAGAGTTGTAAAACTTCTTTTATTTGTCTTTATTGTTATCCCTCTTGTGTAGAGGTGATTGTGGAGGTTGTGTTGGTATCCCTCTAAGTGTAGAGGTGATTGAGGTTATTGTTTTGGCTTTGTGCCTATCCCTCTAGTGAGGTGATTGTTGTTTGGCTTAGTGTCATATCCCTCTATTGAGAGGTAGATCTTGTGTGACTTAATACCTTGCCTCTTGTATAGAGGTTATGGTTGTTTGAGAGAGGAGTTGTGTACTCTAAATTGTATTACCCAAATCCTCAGTGGAGGTTCCCTGTGTGGGAAGTCCTATGTGGACGATTTAGTGAAAATCCTTCTGTGTGAAGCGGGGACGTACAGCAGTGGCTCGACCTCGAAACATATATTTGTGTTTGCGATTGATCCACTATCTCTAAACTCTCTCTCTCTCTCTCTCTCTCTTTATATCTTGTATTGATTTATATTGTTTATATCATTTATATGCTTGGTATTTGTGTGTCATACTTGTGTTGAACCAAGAGAGCTTTATATAGCACCTCAACTCTTATTTAGAGGAATTTAGAAGAGATAGTCCAGAGCCCTTCACCGGGAATTCAGCTACACTCTTTGGTTACACTAAGTGTGTTGTAATTAGTTTTTAATTCCACATCATTTGACATTAGATTAGCCATACACCTATTCACCCCCCTCTAGGTGTACTTTCAGATTGTCCCACCGCAAAAAAATTAAACAACAACTAACATGGGTTCTTTTTTTTTCCCAATTTATAAGATTTGAGATGTCGAAATGGAAATATAAAAATTTTGGGGTGAATATGAAACTAGCAAAGATTTCATGTGTCCATATGAAAAAAAGAACTCTTTTCATTTAGAGTAATATTTATCATACTCATTTCCAGCTTACCACTGACATACCCAAATATCTAAATAAGTAGGATCCATATCACCTCGATATTGGCGATATTTAGGGGGGTATTATATGCTTTAGTGCCAGGTATGCTAGTGGATAAGGTACATGTAGGTATGAAAGATTATTTTCCTTTCATTATAAATTGTGGTAGAAATTTCTAGAAAAAACAATGTGTATTTATAATTTATTACTTCACAAGTTCACAAATATTTGTAGATATTTCAATCAACAAATTTTCGCATTTTAAGGTCTGGTTGATGTAGATTTAAATTGGGCCAGATTTAGTTCAGTTTGGATTAAGGATGTCAAATGGGCCGGGATCGACACAGCCCAACCCGAGTGCAGCGATCCAAAGGGGCCAGTCGAGCCGAGCTTGCCCCCGCCTGCCAAACAGTGCTGGCCCAGTCTGGGCTCATGTTCCCTTTAGGAACTCCGGTACGACCCGCAATCCAGTTGGCCAGACCCAGGCTGGGCGGTTAATTTTTTAAAAAGTTGAAAATAAAAATCTAAAAATTCTTACGTTCATGCTAATTTTTTAGGAAAAAATTTCTTTAAAAAAATCAAAATCTCAAAAATTCCTAAGTGAAAATTTTGACAAAGAAAATAACAAGTTGTGAAATGAAAATGTAATTTTTTTATTAATTATCCAATAAAATGGATAAATAGATATAGATACAATTGAAGTATTAATTAAAAATTTTAAAATTTGTCATTCAAAAAAAAAAAATTACAAGTCTTCAAACATTTTATCACTCATAAATAAAAAACTACAAAGTATTCAAGCATTTTCTGTGGAGTTTTTGATGAGATCGTCAACTATTTTATATTGACTTCTTTTTTTTGCATCCAGCCAATCCTTCTCAAATATAGTCATCTCGATTGCATCTGATGCCAGATGGTTTCTCGTATCAGTAATGCTCGACCACCTGTACTAAATATAAACTTCGATGCTACTATAGATATAAGAGGGGCTAGTAAATCACGTGTCATGATAAAAAGCATATGATAAGTTGATACATGTAATTTTCACCATGCGAGAATATCAAAATTATCAAATATTGAGTCTGGATTAATCTTAGGAGTTGTCATACGTTAGATATAATAATAGAGCTCATTTAAAGTGTCGAAAGCTCTAGATCATTTAGATGCTGATAAAAGACCTGATATAATAAACTTCTATTCCAAAATGAAGAAGATAAAGATGAAGAAGAAAATTATTTATTTTCATAGGTTATTTCATAATAATTATATAACTGATTTATAGAAGCATTAATATTTGCGCCCCACATTAGGACATGATTATCATCATATTTTATTCTTTCACAAAAAATTTCAAGCAAAAATTTGCATCCATGAAATTTAATCATAGGATCCATAATAGGAGCAAAATAAAAATTATAAGAAAAATCTTTAAAGTATTTACTAAATTTTTTCCCATGGAAGTAATAATATCTCAAAAAATCATTATGTGTGCATTGAGAAAATATCTCGGTTATTTCAGTTAACTCATAAAATATTAATCTAGTCGTGAGATAATAAATAACAGAAAATAATTTTGTTACCCTTTCAAATCTTTTCAAAAATTCACAAATTCATTTACAAAGTTTTCATTCCTCATCAGAATTAAAGGCAATTCCATAGAAATAAACATATTTATTGCCTGCTTATAAGGAATCACTTTATTCAATATATTATATGTTGAGTGTTAACGAGTTCTTACAACTTGAGGTTATTTTTAGCAAGTAAGCCTTTATTAATGTCATATTGCATACATATTTTATATCTTATTGTACATGTTTTTCCAACTTTAATGCTACATTGATAGTTTATTTTACTAACTTTTGCAGATTTAGAGTCAAAGAGCTATTTTGGATAAAAGATCGGAAAAAAAAACAAGAGTTGCAGAGAAAGAATTTTGAGAAAACTTAGATGAAGCCAGAGAACATAGATGAATCAACATATGAAGAGAAGAAAGCCAGAAAATATTTCAGAGGACAAATCAAAGGGAGTACGGTGAATATCCCATATTTTCAGCAATCCATCGTTGACTAGTCAAAGGAGGTGAAGAGCTTGTGTTAGCTGTTTTATAAGTTAAATTCGATTCTGTATTATATTCAACAGATAAAATGTAGTATTATATGACGAAACCGCTGTCTTACTTAGTCGATTGCTAACGTAATTTTTTCAAAATTCGTTTAGGACTTTGTATTAATTTTTAGAATTCTTATTCAACTGCCTAGGGTTTCTGAGGCCTATATAAAGGCATGCAAACTCTTGTATTTAATATGTAATTTTGGAGATCCAAATTAGGAGACTTACTCTTCAATAAAGTTTTGATTTTTTTGCAACTTGGTTAGTCTTGGAGGACGAAATCAGAGGGAGAAGAAGAAGTTTTAATTAGGTTTTTTTCTTTCCTTTTCTCTAATTAATTTTATTCAATGTTGTTCTCTTTTAAAATCATATTTTCTTACATTTTAATTATGAACTAATTATTCTTAGTTAGGGTTAGGCATAGGCTATTTATGAAAGATTGTGCATGAGTTATTTGTATTTAGTTGTTCTTATTTAAATTATTGCTAAATTTCTCTTCTTATTTTAATGTCTTATAATTGATGGTCACAATTATTTAGATGGTGAGATTTGAGACGGAAAGGTGATAATCTAGCAAAGCATATAGGGATAGAAATCACTACTTACAAGCTGACGTCAGAAGGAGAAGCTTAAGTAGTGTAATCTTTCATAGAGGATTCAAAAATTTTAATGCTGCTGTAAATTAATAAATTCACTAGATAGAAAGATTGTGAATTCTAGTATAGGGTTAGATTTAAAGATGCTCGATGCATATTATTAGATCCCAAAAGATTCTTCGATTATTAATAATATTAGATAAAGTTTCTAATACAATTAATTAGAACAAGTCTAACATAGATATGCCAAAGACCTAAAGCCTTAGTATCCTTCTCATATAAGAAAAATACTCTTTTAATTAATTTCACTTATTTTTTAAATTTTCAAATAAGATTAGAGATAATTAATAGTGATAGTTAAATACAGTCTCTGTGGGTTCGACACTCTCTCATCACTTTATTACTTGAAATGATTGGTATACTTGTCAGTTTTCGCATCAAATTTTTGACGTCATTATTGGGGATCGCTTATTTAATATTACAGATAGTTAAATCTGATCTTAGTTTAAATTTTACTTTTTCTTCAAAAATTTACAGTGTCAATTTTCTGTTTCAGATCAGGAAGCAGGCTGTAAAAAGTCAAAGAAAGACAGTGAATCCGTCATCTATACAACGGATCTGCCATCTAGAAATTTCTTCTAAAGTCTGAACTTCTTGGAGCTCATTCCAGAATCTATATGTGATGTTCTGAAAGTTTTGACCTGATAGAACATGATCCAATGATCAAGAGAACTATCAGTTGCTTGTTGAGAAAAAGAGAGAGCATGAAACGAAGATGGCGAATAATGAGAAGCGCAAAGTACTGAGAGATTACGCTGTGCAATCTACATCACCTGCTACATCTTGCACTATCAAATTGACTATTTAAGCAAACAACTTTGAGTTGAAGACCGATTTTATAAAATTGGTACAAAACACGTGCCAATATGGAGGAAGACGAGAAGAAGATCCGTATGAGTATATTAAATTTTTTTTATAGATCTGCGACATGCAAAGACACAGTGGGTCTCTTCTGATGCAATAAGGTTGATGCTATTTTTTTTTAAAGGATAAGGCGAAGATATGATTCTATTCTTTACCTAAGGAGACAATTACAACATGGGACAAGATGGAGTCTGCACCTTTGGCTAAGTAACTTTTACTAGTTAAGGTAGTAAAGCTGCAGAGCAATATTATGACTTTCTCCCAACTAGATGATGAATCCATATATGATGCATGAAAGAGTTATAAGTGTTGCTCAACAAAGCATCAAACCATTTGGTACCCACACTGCTTGGAGATCCAGTTCTTCTATAACGGGGTCCATCCGAATACGAAGATGATAATATATGCTGCAGCGGTGGAGCCGTGATGAGTATGAATTTGGAGGAGGCTAGAGAGTTGCTAAATGAGATGTCATCAAATCACTATCAATAACAATCATCAAAAGGACCAGCAAAGAAGATCACAGTAGTACATGAGCTAGATACACTATCAGTCATTCAAACACAATTGGCGGTAATAATAAAATAGTTGGGAGTAGCTACTGTAAGTTCTATCCAAACCAATTCATCTTGTGATTTTTTGTGGAGGGAATGAAAGCAATACTTGTCAATCTGGTAGTTTTGCCTTCGAGCGAACCGAGTACTTGGAGAGATTTGTTTTGACTCCTAGATGTCTGAGACTGATTTGACATGTAATTTCCAAGTTATTATTTATCACCTAGCTGAACCTGTAAATCTTGTCTCCGAGTGGGGAAAATCCAAGCTATGGATTAAGCCTCTGAGAGGGGAAAATCCCTGCAATAGAGTTGTATCCATATTTACTTTTGAGCAGGGGCACATCCCGTCAAGGAAATGTGAAGTCGGACCTCTGAGAGGGGAAAATCCCTGCACCAAAGTAGGTCTACGAGCGGGGACAATCCCGCAGTGGAAGATTTTGATTCCAACAGGATTGCTGAGAAAGGCATGTAGGTAAGTCTGTGTTAACACTTTCACGTGGGGGCACATCCTGTTTAGGAGTGTACAGACGCGATTCTCCAAGTGAGGGCGCATCCCATCAGTGGAAGATCACATTTTAGCCTCCGCGCGGGGGAAATCCCGTAGTGGAGGGTGTGGACAGCATGGAAATCATTAGGACATACATGCAATCATGCATTGAGACATTAAATAGTGTTAAATGCAAGTTTGGGAAAAATGAGTTATGCGAGCTTAGTTTACAGGTTCACGAGATTTGTATATTAAGGACATAATCCAAACAAGAAAATCCTCATAAATATACCATATATTTCATGTCACCACTGCCCGAGCAAACACAACCCGAGTTGCCCCCAAACAGATCAAGCATACTTAAACTTTAAATCGTACCCGAGGTCCTCGTTGTCGAGAGGTTATACCTGTAGCGCCACATCCTCGGGAGATTGTTAGACATATGACCATACAAAATTGATACGTCGAGGGGATAATTCAAACAAGGAAACTATCATAGATATACTTGATCCTATTTAGCCATAGTCTATTAGTACCTGCAAAAATTGGTCTGAGATGGGAAAATCCCAGCAATCGGTTGGATGCGTCTGTCCCGGATAGGGACCCCTCCTCGATTGACAATCTGGTACCTCCAACGTGAGAGCAAGCCTAACAACAGAGTGATCCTTTCGTGTGGGGATATCACGTCAATGGAGTTGTCTTCTTAGTGGGGGCACATCCCATCATTGGAATATTGAAGAAACTCGATAGAGGAAAACTACCGGGGATTCATCCTCCCGTAGGCTTGCCTGTCTGAGTGGGGGCACCATCCCATCAGCAGAACAGATGGGGGTTCTGAGAGGGGGCACATCCTTACAGTACAGTGGGGGACTCAGAGTGGAGAAAACCCACAACAGAGGGTTTCGGCTCCTGTAGGACCACCGAGAAAAGTCTGTAGGCATGTATGCGTTAATGCTTCCATATGGGACACATCTTATTTAGGTGTGTATAGACACGATCCTCCGAGTGGGGCATATCCCATCAGCAAAAAATTGAGCTCTCTGAGAGGGGGCATATCCCTACAACAAAGCGGGGCTCCAAGTGCAGAAAATCCCACAGTGGATGGTTTCGGCTCCCAAAGGACTACCAGGAAAGGCCCATCGCTTCCACGCGAGGATACATCCTGTCTAGGTGTGTAGAGGTGCGATCTTCTGAGTAGGGGGCACATCCCATCAGCGGAGAACCACATGTCCGCCTCCGAGTAGGGAAAATCCCACTATTGGGGCATATAAATAGATGTAGGTCAGAACCGCCTCCGTGTGGGCATATCCCATCCATGGGGGATTTTCTTGACTACCTCCGAGGGGGCACATCCATCATCAGGGTGCATGACTGGATGTATGTCAGAACCGCCTCCATATGGGGTACATCTCATCCAGGGGGGAGGGGGTGGGGTTCATGGCTGCCTTCGAGTGGCTGCACATCCTATCATCGGGGTTCATGGCTTGATATATGTCGGAACTGCCTCCGTGTGGAGCACATCCCATCCACGAGGGGTTTTCTTTGCTGCCTCTGAGTGGGAGTACATCCCATCATCGGGGTGCATGGCTGGATGTATATCAGAACTGCCTCTGTGCAGCGGGATATACTTTCCACAGGGGTTTTCTTGGCTGACTCTAGTAGGGCACATCCCATCATCAGGGTGCATAGCTGGATGTATGTCAAAATCACCTCCGCGTGGGGGCACATCCCATCCACAGAGGTTTTCTTGGCTGCTTTTGAGTTAGGGATATCCCTCAACGTGGCATGTGGACGAACGACTGTGCTGTAAAATATAAAGTACTGAATAGTATTTTATTCTCATAAATACAATACATAAAGGTAAGATTGGAAGGGTGTACACTATATGTATGAAAATCGGGAAGTCAGTCGATCATCTTGTTATGCTCGCATTCTGCTCTTGGGGAGGCTGTGTATTTGGCTGCCGAGAAATCACCTTGGGGATAAGGACGTACTCCTTGTGAATGCCTTGCCAGATAAGCTTCTTCAAGTATCTTCGGAGGGCCCAGCAATAGATGGTTTGGTGTCCTTTTTAGTCATGGTAGGAGCAATACTTCTCTGACCTGGGCAATCAAGGATTGGGCTGGATCGACTTCAGGCGTTTGATCCACAGTTGATCTTTGAAGGCGTTAAATACTTCGTTGATTGGGTGCCTTAGCGGAGTGAAGTGTTGTGTTGGTTGGTAGCTTTGGATTGGACTCAGGGGCAGGATGGGGAGTGCCTGCTTCTTGAAAGAAGGCTGCCCCCGATGTCAGTCTGGAGCGCGGTCAGGAGCTTCACGAGTAGACTTTGACTTCATTCATCATCGCTTGGCTTTGTGGAGAGGCTAGAGGAAGCCTTTATTGCCTTCTCTAGTTGAATATAAGGTTGCGCTCGATAAGGAGCTTCACTCATCTTGAGGATGTTGTGGTTCAGTAAGTGCTTGTATAGAGGGTTGTGACCTGCAGCCCGCTGACGAATGTAAGTGCCGCTACCTCCTCACCACAGTTGGAGACCTTGGTAAGCTGGCTCTGAAAGAAATTAATGTAGGATTTGAAGCTATCTCCCGGGCTCATCTTGACAAAGAGGAGGTGGTGACTCTCCTCTTGGCTTCTTGGCGAGTTGCGTATTGTATGGGAAGGCTTCGGTGACCTCCGAGAAGTTGTGGAGAGAACGAGGTGGTAGGGAATAGAACCACTCTGACACCATGCCCTTCAGACTTGAAGGAAAGGTAAGGCACATAATCGGTTGTTACGGGAGTAGAACATCATCTTGTCTTGAAAATATCGGATGTGTTAAATTGGATCACTCACTCTAGTATAGCTGTCAAAGGTGGGAGTCAAAAACTTTCTTGGAAGCTCTCGCTCTTGGATGTCCTTGGAAAACGATGAGTCATGGAGGTGGGTGGTCGAGATCAGGTGCTGAGGCAGCTTGGCCTCCATGATCCACTTGTGGATTAGCTCGTCGAGGGCGTGGAGATTTGGGGCCCTCCCGCTCTTGATGTCGCCTTCTGAGTGTACGGAGTTGTTCTGGAGGGCGGCGACCTGAGTTTGGAGCTGCTGGTTGAGCGTCAGTAATTGTTATCGCGTTCGAGTGTCATCTGATCTCGCTCGCGATCTGACTGTAATTTTCCTTCATCTGTTCCTTCATTTTACGGAGCATCTAAAATAGCTGATTTGCTTTCTATTGAGAAAGGTAGGAGCTGGCGGAGGGTTCTTGCGACGAGGTAGAGGTAGTACCCTCGGCGAGCGGTTTGGAGGTTGTGCCCCTAATAGTTGCTTTGGCCTTGCCCTTGGAGGTCACATCGTCGGTAACTGGCATACGTGGGGCCATTGCCAATCTGGAAGAGGCTTTTTGAAGAAGGTTGAAGGGAAAAAGATATTGAGTATAGGAACTCAAATCTAGCACAAAATATAGGGCTAAATTCTCATGGAGAATTTATTTGCACTACAATTTGGAATAAGGATTAAGAGAGAGTAAATAAGACAGCGCAAAGACATAAATTTTTATGTGAAAACTCAATTTGGGAAAAACCACAGGGAGTAGAGAGAGAACTCACTATTTTCAGGAGGTTACAGTGAACTCAGCAGAGCTAAAATTCTAATCTAATTTCTATATACAATGGATTAATGGTTTGGGTGGTCTCTTCTCTGTAGTGAAATAGAAGTCTTAGATTTGAAGATTTCTGGTTGTGGATCTCTTTCTACTGTTTTTTCTCATCTTTCTCTTTTCTTCATTTTTGGTCCTTTTTGTCTTCTCCATCTCCCAGTGTATATATACCGGGAGCCTTCCTAGGCAGTGTAGGTCATGCGAATTTCAATAACTGCATGATCTACACGTTGTGATTCTTTTGTAACTGCTTGGATTCTGCTCTTGATGGCGAGAACAATTTCTGCTACCTTCTATAATAGTCTGTGTTGGAGTAGGGGTCGTTACAATGTTTGAAATATGGAATGAACTGGTGGCATAACGGATTCCATAAATATATGCGGATATCAACGGAGGTAGTTGCAACAGTCACCTTGCTCAGAACGAAAGAACTCGTCTCGGGGCGGTGATGCTCTCAGAAGGAGGAGCGTCTCAAGGCAGCCGAATGGTACTTTGCAGGGAGGTTGTCGGTCAGCTTATCTTGTCGTCCACCTTCAGGAGGTTCTGATAAGGAGGGACACGTGTCCTAATCTTGGTCTAGGTCAGAAATTAACCACTATACTAACAAATTGTGATTTACTTTTTATCATATAAGATTCAAATGAAAACATACTAAGAGTACACCAGTAATTGTTATTATAAACAGATTCTATCAATAGTAGATACTTGTCCCAATTTTACTTCAAAATATCTTACACATGCCCTTAAATATTTTCTTTTATTATAGTTTTCTTTGATTATCCACCTGTGTGAGAGTTTACTGTTATACTTAGTTGTAATTAATACCTATTAGTCTAATTCTTGAAGTATAAAAGATGTAAAGGATATTTATTAGTTCACAGCATAGTCCATTTCATTTAACATCTTATCAATTAGACGACATCATCCTTCTATTTACAATGGATTCGCCTTCTCTTCAATTATAAAAAAGTTTAGTTCACATAATTGCTCTAAAACTCAATGTTTGTTACTTCTACTTGTCATCAGCTGTATTAACAAGATTTCACATTAACTTTAAATACTATGAATACTTTATCAATTTCATTAAAGTTTTCTTATTGTGAATTTACATTAGCTGTTATATATGGTGTCTCAGGTCAATACTCAGTGGTTGGTTTTGATTTATCTACTCTCATAAAAAAAAGTAAAGAATTTCTGTTTTACCAACATGGTTCATATTAACTAAGACATAAGCCAAAAAATTTCTTAGCTGCAGAGTTTCAAAATTGAAACAAGTATCTATTTCATTTATATTAACATTATGTACACAAAAAATTACAATCATAAATTATTCCATGGACTTCACATACAAAAAGGTCCTACTACTATATACACACAACTTCTACCTCCTATCTCACACCATCAATTTTCTCACTTACTAGTGAACCCTTCCATTAAACTTTATTGATATTTGAGACTACATATCCTCAGACTTTCTCCTTCTAGAAAATGGAGAGAAACTATATCAACTTATCTAATACAATACACAAAATCAAAATATTATACAGAACTTTTATAGAATAATATCAAGAATCCATAATTCTTTCAACATAATACATCTCTTATATTCTTTCATTCAAAATTCATTATTCCACAATCAAATTTTTAATAAGCTTCTTTCGCTCCGATGAAATCTTGACTTGCCTAATATTTCAACTATTTTCCTACTCCAGCGTCTAATACTACTGGCAGCTCATACTGAGGGCCCGCACCCCCAACAGAATACATGCAAATCAAGATACGCGGGTCTATTCTCATTTGAACATAAAGAAATAATCAATATCACGCATCTCGAGATCAATTATACACGTCAGAAAATACTACCTCTTAGAACTACCCACATTCTGTCACACAATCATATAAACAAATACACACATGTACACATCAATCATACTGACCAATCCTTTTCCTGAAATAACTATCTCAAATCGAATCCCTGGACCTATATTTTCCTAAGCCTATCTTGAGCTTTACTCTTTTTTTCTAATCCTGGGCACTGATACCAACTGTAATAGTCCATTTTTAATCACGAATTAAGTTAATCATTTCATAATCTTAATAATCATTTTTAAACTTATCAAAAATTTCTGAAGTGTCTCATCTATAATTAAGAGTCTGTCCTGATACAACATATACAATTTCGGCATGATATCGCCTACTTATAAATTTTTAAATTTGAATTATATGAATTCAACTCAACATTCAGTCTCAGTAGCAAAATATAATCACATACTCGTGGGACACCCCTCAGTATCACATTCTAAATAAACCAACTCAAACCGTTATCCATTAATAGTATAAACAATTTAGTGAAGTATGGTTCATGTATAAATCTTGTATACATTTATATCTGTGTGTGTATTTATGTACATACATGTATGCACACTTGTATATTGATCGGGGCGGAACTAGCACTCAAAAAATGTGTGTATTATGAAATCATTGAAAAGCTTGTATATGTGCTAATGTTCCCTCGATACTTCCATTATAACATTGGCTCAACGGGTCGAATCCATAGGGACGGGAGGCGATAGAAGCATTAACAGTCTCTATTCACATTTTATGTTAACATTTCTTCTTTGTTAAAAGAATTAGAAGAAGAAAAGAAAAGAAAAGGAAATCTAGAAAGTGGAAGGTGGAGAAGGCGATGAAAACGGCGAAGAAAAACAAAAGAGAAGTGGTTTGGAAAATAAAATAAAGATGAAGATGAAACAAAGGTGAAGGATGGTGAAAACATCGATAAGAAAATGATAAAAAGGTTTTGAAAATGATTCTTGAAACAAAGTAAAAAGAATGAGGAATGCTATAAAAGAAATCTCATAGTTTCTAACTACTAATTACTCCGCTAACATGCTAACCTCTTAGTGATAGTTGTCTCACATGGATCCTTGGCCATCACTAGTCCTTGACTTCAAGAGACGATACAAAGTATGGCAAATATGATGGTTCATCACATTCAAACTTGCATCAAGAGCAAGCTAATACAAACATTAGATCATCAAACCATTAGAAGCAAGTATGAAATAAGAGAAAGTTAGCTTGGTTAGCAAGTTAGCAAGTTAGATGTTAGAACCCGTCATCATGAGCCATCAATGGCTCTTGCAAGAGCAAGGCCTTGTAGAAGCTACTAGATTCATGTGGATTATCAAGTAAGTGGTTAGATGGTTAGTGGTTAGTAGTTAGTCACCATGAGAAGAAGATCTAGCTAAGCATCATCTAGAAGATGGAGAAGATTACAATAGAGAAGAAAGGAGGCACCTTTACATAGATTGTCACCATCTATTATATCAATCCCTCTCTATCTCTCTCTGAATCTCTCAGCCCTACTACAAGATCTAAAAACGAAATAAAAATACAAAATAAAAGAAATGAAGAACACCTACACTAACCTAAAATCAAAAACTCCTCCTAAAATCCAAAACTGCTTCGTTTTGGACCTCTACAGGGATATTTATAGGCATAGGACTATTTTAGAAGACGAGACGGGGCCACGCGTCGAAAATCGACGCGTGGCCTCACCATAGGGCCGCGGATCCGCGACTTTTTCTACTGATCCGTGACAAAACCAAGGAATCATTTCCCTGGTTTTGGCGAGGATCTTCCACTGGCTTCTAGGGTCTTCTTGGTATATCCTTTTTCTGGTAATTTCGCCCGAATATTCATCTGACGTGTGCAGAGATCTAGGTTCGACGTATCATCTAGATGTTCCCTTGCTTGGCCTCCATGAAATCCGGAATTAATTACCCTAAAATGGAATTAATTAAGCTCTTATTACTCCTTTACCCTTGAACTCTTGATTTACCTGCAAGAGAGACCAAAACACGGTTTAGACAGACATTTTATTCATAACTTGATGGTAAAATGCGATATAAAAATGCAGACTTGTAGGCTAAACATACCCCCACACTCATCTTTTGCTCGTCCCGAGCAAAAATAAGAAAAGAAAAACTATACTACAAAGGTTATTACACCACTTTCGCAGGTGACGCGATTGCACTGAGCGTGTACAACAAGCTGTTAAACCTCTAGGTTACCCCTAGAGGAGGAGTGTTATCTCCTGAGGGTTTTCAGCGGATTGCACCTACAAAATCCATAAAGAAAGAAGACAAATGTTAGTATTTTGAAAACATATTTTGAAAGAGAGACAAGTTTTCGAAATATTTTTGCAAAAATATAAGCGATCTAAGGTCATAAGCCCACCAAAAATCATTCTTCCTTAAACTTAGTCTCTATGCAAGATCTTGTCTTCAATTAAGGTAAGAATTCAAAACTGAATTGAATATTTTATCCTTCATAAAACCTAAATAATATGCACTTTGTGATAATGAAGATTTCTGGGATTTCAACTCCAACCATTAAGCCATTTATTCATATCTATCTATTGTTGGCCCAAAGGCCTTCCACCATAGTTTTGATGATGATCAACTCATGTAGTTATGTTTACTAATAATCTTGTGATTTTAAGTTTCAGATCAATTAGCAAGATATTAGTTGGTGATTAGCTTCAACAAGGTGTTTGGAAGCTTTCACAAGTGATTTCAGGGCCAAAGCTTCAAGATCACACTTTGCCTAGCCCATGGATGGAGTTTTGGAGCAAGTCTTCTTGATGTCACGAAGACTTAGGTATCCATAGTTTAGATAGTGTGTTTAGATCCATTTGTAAAGTTTAGTATAGTTGATATGCTCAAGTGCACAACACACACGTTTTTATGTTTTGGATTTTGGTTTTCATGAATAATAGATCAAAACAAGTTTACTTTATTCTTATGTATATTAGATATGTTCTAGATATACATACATGCTTTAAACTTGCTAGACAAACTTATTTTGACTATCCTATTCATGATTTAGAAAAATCAAGTTTGATAAAAATACAAGTTTTGGTTTTTGTTAAAATTTGCAAGACTCAAAAATGAATTGAACAACATGCATGTCTTGAAACTTTTATCACTTGTTTGAGTTTTAATATAAAATGATAAAAATATTTTTGGTGATTTTTAGAAGTATTAAAAGATTTTTATAAAATATTTTCCCAAGTTTTCTGACCCAGTTTTCAGTTCCAGACTCAACCAGTCGACTAAGCCAGGTTATTAGTCGACTTGGCTGATGTCCGGTCGACCGGGCCGGTCGACCGGACGTGCACAGATCTGTGCACGTTTGGAGTCACTGGGACGGTCGACCGAGACGGTCGACCGGGTCTGAGAGCTCTGCTCTCGGGTTGTTTGGGTCGACCGGAAGAGAGCTCTGCTCTCTGTTTTTCTGGGTCGACCGGGCCGGTCGATCGCAGTTGCCCAACGGTCATATTTCTGACCGTTGGCGGTCGACCGGGCCGGTCGACCGATGCCTGTCAGAGCTGCCAGCTCAGCTCTAACGGCTAGTTTTCTGTTGGGGCTATAAAAACCCCATCTCTTTGGGGATTTTGGCCAAGTTTTTTAAGAGAAAAAATTCTGGTTTTCTGAAGCGTTTAAAAGATTTTTAAAAAGAGTTTTTGGGCCTTTAAAATCCTTCAATCCTTATTGTTTTAGGTTTTTGGAAAAATCAAAGAAAAGAATATTTTGGGAGATTTGTCTTGGTTTTCATTCTATATCTTTTGGAGGAATTTTCCCAAGTGTTTTTCTTTGTTGCTTGTTTTCCAAACACCTAGTTTCCACACTTGAGCTATCTACTATCCTAATCTATTAGGATCATTTGTTTTGTGGAAAAAGAGAAAAGAAAAGAGAGATTGTTTGTGGTCTTTTGGAACCACTTGTTGTACACCCTTATTCTTTTTGTATCCCTCTTAGGTAGAGGTGATCGGGTGATTGGTTTGCTCCCTCTTTGGTAGAGGTGGAGTTTGGCTTGTATCCCTCAAGTGTGAGGTGATTGAGTTTGGTTGTAAACCTCTTCGGTAGAGGTGGTTGTTGTTGGTTGTTGGCCTCGGTGGAGGTTGTTGTTTGAGAGAGGAGTTTGGTACTCCTAGAGTTGTAACAAATCCTCTTCGGTAGAGGTTCCCTCGGTGGGAGATAGTGGATTGGAAATCCTACACGGTGGTGTAGGCGGAGATGTAGAGCAAGGTGCTCGAACCTCGAAACATATCTTGGCCTTTGCGATTGATCCATTGTCTCTCTAACTCTCTCTTATAATTGTGCAAAGCATCATACTTCATATCATATCTTATTTGCGTGTGTTGAGCATAATTCATTTTGCCTTGCATTATTTCATATTGCTATTCATTCTTATATGCTTGGCTTGATTGTGTGTGTGCCTCACTTGTACCTAATCAACAAGAGCTTCACATAGCACCTCAACCCATTCAAGGGGAATCAAGAGGAGTTAGTCCAGAGCCCTTCACGGGGAATTCGGCTACACTTGTTAATTGTACTAAGTGTGTTGCAAGATTTGCATTAGCTTCCGCATTTAGCGCGCATAGTATTGCATTTAGTTCTAGATTAGCACTTACACCTATTCACCCCCCCTCTAGGTGTTTTTCAATTGGTATCAGAGCTAGTGCTCCTGATATTAGGCTTAACATCCTAGGAGTGAGATCCATTTGCTTGCTAATCTATTGTTTGCATTTGCTTGTTTGCACACATATAGTTTTCCATGGCTTTCATGACCCCACCTATGTTTGACC
This sequence comes from Agave tequilana, assembly GCA_038442645.1. Lineage (NCBI taxonomy): Eukaryota > Viridiplantae > Streptophyta > Magnoliopsida > Asparagales > Asparagaceae > Agave > Agave tequilana. Next base: position 16,432 of record JAVJIF010010037.1, read on the forward strand.
CTTCCAACATTCATGTTTGGAAGATTAGGATGACCATTTATTTACAAACCCTAGGTCATAAAGTTTACCTTGCCATTACCAAGGAATCCTTCCTTAGTGATCGCAATCATATAGGGGCCAATGCACAAGCCCTAGAGGCCATTAGAAGCACATTATCTAAAGATTATCTTTTACGTGTTTCTAACATTGATTCCGCCTTTGCAGTGTGGAGTTTGTTGACAACAACCACCACCTCCGAGCTTCTATTGCCAAATCAACCGGAGGAATCTAGCGGAGAATCCGATTCACAATGCTTCATGGTCCAAGGGAATGACTCCCTTGAGGTACACTCGGAAACTCCATTAGATAGTGATGATGATGCTAGTTCTTCAAATGATCGTATTGATGCCCATGCCTTGAATGAAGAACTTTCTATTGTTTGTGAAAAATTAATAGAAAAATATAATTTGTTGAAAAAGAAAAGTCTAGGAATTGAACAAGAAAATAAGAGTTTGCATTCTAGACTTGACATTGTTTTGCAAGAGAAAGAGGAGATTTCTAATGAAAGGGATTCATTGAAATCTCAACTTGATCTTGCTCTAAAAGAAAATAACGTTTTAAAATCTAAAAATGATTGCCATGCTATTTTGAAGAAAAATGAAAATTTGTCTTCAAAAATTGATTTTGTTTTAAAAGAGAATGTTGCTTTGAAAAACAAAATTATTTCTTTTTCTAATGATTTAAATGTTTGTTTAGAGAAAAATATTGTTTTGCAAAATAAAATTGATGCACATGTTTGCCATGCTAGGGTAGTACCTCACACTTCACCTATTGCATGCCACACCTCTTCTTCTATTAACAATGATATATCCATGCTTAAGGAGAAGGTTGATTGTTTGGGCTCCACTATGAGCCAATGTGCCATGAACCACTCACGGTTGGAAACCTTGGTTCGAAAGAAACAAGTTCCAACTTTTATGCATGCACACCCATCACGGCATACACATGCTCCTCACGGACACCATCACACGTATGCTCATGTGTACACTTGTACACATTGTGGACGTAAGGGCCACCTTACTAAATTTTGCTATGATAGATTACATACTCCTAATTTAGCAAAGAATTTTGTTTGGGTTAGAGAAGGGACTAACCCCCATGGACCCAAAAGAGTATGGGTACCAAAGACCACCCCTCCTATTGTTTATGATGTAGGTGTGGGCTCTCACATGACGTGAGAGTGATGACACCTTGGAGTGGATGCGTTCCAAGCTTAAAGGAAATCATATGGATGCATCACTTTTAAGGGAAGATTTGGTGGAGATGACCACTATGTTTTGGAGACAAGGAGAGTTGCTTCTTCGGTTTTGGTAACAATCCTTTACTCCATTTATTATTTACATGCTTTCATAATTAAAATTTATAGCATGTTTTGATGTTTTATAGCATGTTTCATTGTCTATGGATTAGTATGTAATTACCATGTTTATTAGATCCTTGACATACATGTATAGTATTTGAGACACACATGCTTATTTGAATCATACTTAGTGTTCTCACTTTTGTTTAAGCTATAATGTACATCATGAATTTAATACATGTGAATTTACATAGTAATCATGTTTTAGTTTTATCATGATGGTTTTTATATTTGTCTTTGATGCTTCATGTCTCGAGTATATGTTTGAATGTTAGTTTTCATTAAGACTAGGTATATACTTGTACATATAGTGGGCCACAAATAAATCTATATATGTTGAGCTTGATTGCTTATTTGAACCCATTAGATGTGCTAGTATAATCTAGTTTTGATGATTCATACATTTTAAACTTATATTCTCATTTTTGAATTTGTTTTATGAGTTTTCACTTCATGTATATGTTTGTATTGCCAAACTTTAAGATATACATGTATACCCCTTGAGTCATTTGCCTTTCATGCAAATCTATATATGGACTCAATTGTGTTTAGGGATATGTATGTATACTTATTGTTTTGACAATTCATACATATACCTTAAAATGAAATTGTTTTGGTGAAGATTTAGTTTCTCTTGATTTGTGTTTAATTGTTTAACTTCATGTATATGTCTATCTTGTCCAAACTATTAGATATACATGATTATCCTTTTTGAGCCACGTGCCTTAATGCATATATTTTGTGGACTCGTTGAGTTTTGGATATGTATGTATATTTTACTTTGTACTTGACATACATATGCCATGAAGATTAAATAAGCTTTGATGATATTCATGTTTTCATGCTTAAGGAATAATTGAGCATTATGAAAAGTTTTCATGATTATGATATTCACACCTTATTTGTACACTCACATTTATTGTTTGCTCATGTTTTATTTTCATGAGTCATATTTATGCCTAATTGAATTAGAGTGTTGATTATCTTGTGGATTTCATGCTTTATGAAAATTATTTTTTAGTTTATTCCTTGCTTGAAGGATTTCGTACTAGTTAACAAATTTTTCATTTTAACTAGTTCGTATTCTTTAATTTGGTAGTGATTTTCAAACAAAACTACAATTTTCAAATCTATTTTTGAAAACCCCTACCATCCACGGGAGGTTGGATGGGAGTCCATGCCTTGTATGTTTATATTGAAAATCCTTTTTAACTTGTGCATGAGATGGGTGGATTGGTAATATGATGTATACACTTGAACTTATTGTTATGTCAATTGGTATCATTGAACTCTTTCAATTGGTATCATTTTGATCTTCTTGTATACTCATATATGTTTTGTACGTATGTATGATTTCAATTCCAAGTATATCAATTTCAATTGGTATCTATTTTCCATACATATATATATTTGTGTTTATGCTAGTGCTTGAGTTTCAATTTTGTTTCAATTGACTACTTTTAAATTGGTATCAAGACTATGCATGATTTTAGTTTGTATTTCATAAAGGGGGAGAAAATTTGATTTTGTCTTTCAATTGGTATTTGTACTCCCACACTTTATGATTAAAAGTTATTATTTTAAACATATGATATCAACATCAAATTTGTTTATATGTGTTTAAAATGAATAATTCTTACAATTGGTATCAATGTTTCTATGTAAAATCTTTTCTATTGGTAAAACTTTTACATTTGGTATCAAAATTTATGTTTAGACATTCAAAATTTATTATGTCTAATTTAAATAGGTATCTAAAAATTATTTGTTTTTCAATTGGTATCTAAAAATTTTGTTTAAAGAAAATACAAAAGTTTTGATTTCTTATATGCAAGGAAAGCTTAACATCTCTCCCACATATAGATTCATGTTGAGTGTATTGTGTATTGAAAAGCTTAACATCTTTTCCTTATGTGGTACACGTGTGTAGGGGGAGCTTCACATCTCCTCTTATTCATTACATAATGTGTGTTATGTGAATTAGGGTTTAACATCCCTCCTTCATGTAATGCATATGTGTAGGGAAGCTAACTTAGCGTCTTCCTCTTCATGAATGTATATAGCATATAACATTTATTAATCTTTGTTTATTTTCATTTGGTATCAAGATGCTTCATTGACATATTTTTAATTGATATCATGTTTGTAGTCACCCCTTATTGACCTTGTTTTTGTTTTAGACAAAAAGGGGGAGACCATTGTTTGTATTGTTTTGATTGTTTACCCCTTTGTTGATGATTGACAAAAAGGGGGAGAATTATTTGTGAGTTTCATATATATGCATAGTTATGTTTTTGCATATATTAAGTTTAATATAGTTTAATGTATGTTAATTGGTATTTAAAGCATCTAGAAAATGTTTATTAGTTAATTGGTTGTTAATTGGTATCTAGAGCATGTTTTGTTTTGAATATTTCATTGGCATCTAGAACCTTTATTGTTTATGCATATTTATGCATTCATGTTTAAGAGCCTTCATTGCATATTTATTATGTTTATTCGTCTATGCATGAGTTAAGGGGGAGCTTCTTTGAAGCTTTACTTTAATCCATGCATATATAACTCCATGAGTTTTGTCATCATCAAAAAAGGGGAGATTGTTGGCCCAAAGACCTTCCACCCTAGTTTTGATGATGATCAACTCATGTAGTTATGTTTACTAATAATCTTGTGATTTTAAGTTTCAGATCAATTAGCAAGATATTAGTTGGTGATTAGCTTCAACAAGGTGTTTGGAAGCTTTCACAAGTGATTCCAGGGCCAAAGCTTCAAGATCACACTTTGCCTAGCCCATGGATGAAGTTTTGGAGCAAGTCTTCTTGATGTCATGAAGACTTAGGTATCCATAGTTTAGATAGTGTGTTTAGATCCATTTGTAAAGTTTAGTATAGTTGATATGCTCAAGTGCACAACACACACGTTTTTATGTTTTGGATTTTGGTTTTCATGAATAATAGATCAAAACAAGTTTACTTTATTCTTATGTATATTAGATATGTTCTAGATATACATACATGCTTTAAACTTGCTAGACAAACTTATTTTGACTATCCTATTCATGATTTGGAAAAATCAAGTTTGATAAAAATACAAGTTTTGGTTTTTGATAAAATTTGCAAGACTCAAAAATGAATTGAACAACATGCATGTCTTGAAACTTTTATCACTTGTTTGAGTTTTAATATAAAATGATAAAAATATTTTGGTGATTTTTAGAAGTATTAAAAGATTTTTAAAAAATATTTTTCCCAAGTTTTCTGACCCAGTTTTCAGTTCCAGACTCAACCAGTCGACTAAGCCAGGTTATTAGTCGACTTGGCTGATGTCCGGTCGGCCGGCCTGTAACGCCCCGATCCCAAGGATACGGAGACGTTATGGCGACGTACATACGCGAGGTGAAAACACGCTCACGCGTACGTTAAGCCTCAGTACAATACATTACCTCCATATAGATATGAGGTCCAGCATGAAAGCAGTACAAGAATACCTGCAGAAAGAGGTCAGCGATCATAACAGATATGAAAACAAGGATAAATAAGATAACAGAAATAAAGCACTAAAATACCGATGAATAGTCCTGATGCGGAATCTCCCATATGACTCCAAGGCACACTCTGAAGCTATGGTAACTCGGATCTCCAATCTGGGCATGCAAACCCAGGGTCGTCAGAAAGCGACCTAGTGAGTGGTAAAATAAAGAAGGCAGGAATATATACATAATAATACAAGCACGATACTAATGTATAATACATGATGTGGTACAAGTAATATTATATCATAAGCATATAGGAAGCAGTAGAAATATATAAACATGTCATCTTTTGGTACCACCCCTACCTAGCCGGTTACCATCGGGTCATGTCTATAATCGTTTCCAGTTTATATAATAAATAATGTTGTCTAGTGGTGACGTGATGGAAGTGAATATGGTAGTGATGTAAATGAACATGCAGGTGGGCATATGCAATATGAACATGCAAGTGAGCATATGCAATATGAACATGCATGTGGGCATATACAATATAACCATCATACGGTGTCGTGCATATACAGTCACGATGTTTGCAAGGAATACAGGAAACAGAATAGATGTACTGTGGAACATGCGTAGTATGCCCTCACAGAAAGTGTAACAGGAAACAGATATAGTAACAAGTATACAAGTAACACGGTACCGAATAAATGATCAGGAACAGTAACAAGTATAACTAAACATGTATCAGGCAAGTCATGTCCAAGTCATGTCATTTATACAATAGTAGCAATCAGTACCACCTGCTATTTCAATTACTCTCTTCCAGTGTCCCATACCACTGGCAGTTCATACTGGAGCCCGCACTCCAGTAGAACCCATCCGGACATGGCCTACGGGTACCATTATCCAAACGAGAGAGTAACCAAATAACAAGTGTTCCCGACGTCCACTATTGTGTATACTGTTTTATTATGTTAATTGGAAACCCATGGTCGAGGAGTTCTTATCGGGTGGATGTATCTCGTGCATACTCGGGATCACGGCCTTAAACAAGCCCCTGGCTGCCAGGACCAGGGCCCTCCGCTAAGAGGGGAGCATGAATCAAGTAACAAGAGCTCATGGAGCAATTGGTAGGCAGCCCTCCTACCGTCCCCTGCAGTGGGAAAACAATATGGATCCAGTACATCACCCGATAAGATCTAGTCAACCGTCAAGTCTCCCCCATACCCAAGTTAACTTTATGATCTGGTATGTCAAATATACAATGTAACAAGTACCATTACAATATGTGATACGGGTAACATGATAACTGGACCAGAGCTCTGTTGATAGCATAGAACAATATAACGGGAATCAGGAACAAGATAACAGGATCAATATAACGGGAACAATATAATGGGAAACGGGATCAATAGATGTGGAAGTCTACATATAGCATATCAACAGTTCTCAAGTCCAGTATCGGGAATATCCATATCAATATCAGGATACAATCATATAACATGAATACAGTAACATGGAACAGTAATACATGTAGCATGAACGGGTATCCAACAATATCCATAACGGGCCTCAATCATATAACATGAATACAGTAACATGGCACAATATTACATGTAAGATGTACTGTGATCCATATGACAAGAGTACAGAAACCATACATGCATGTGTAACAGTGATATGTGAACCTGAGACGTGTGTTGAGCATCCATGTAACGATGAGAATAATAATGCGAAATGCAGTACGCCATGCAGTGAGATATCCGTGTATCAGTGGATTATTTATGTGGAGCAAGACTCCGTGTAACATATACGTGTATCACTCGTACCTGTATGCACAGTGATCAGTGTCTCAGATTCTACCATGTCCATTGACCTACAATACCCGCACAGTGATGATACCAGTGCATGAAATAAGGATGTCTAGCATGCATGTCTCGTAACAGTGTAGTGTCACCGAGTGTCGTGGATCAATATACATGTGACTATAGTTCTCTACTTGTGATCCTATACATGACATAATAGTGTGCATGCTGTTGGTGCCATAGCGGTCTGTGTGTCAGTGGCTGTGCAGGTATGACAACTGTGTCCGGGTTGTCTATGTCAGTCTTTCTTGGTGGTGTTATTATTACATCTCTTCCAATATTATAAGTTATTTCGTTTACAATTAGTTTCCAATAATTACACATTCATACTTAATAATTACCGTCTTTTATTCAGAATCTATATCTATCAATCAAGTGCATTAAACATGATAAAATATAATTTATAAAAGAAAAACACTTACAAACTGGCTACAGGACTGTAGCTCTCGTTCCCACGATCGCAACGGATCCAGAATCGCCCGAATCGGAGTCCGGATGCTCCCGATATCGCCCGAATACTAAAAGTAATAAAATGGGGTTAAATATGTAATAACTGAAATTATCCAGGGGGCTATTTGTAATTTTTCAGGGGCCTAAACGTAATTTAAAATGTTACAGGGGCTTAACTGAAATTGTACCTTATTGGGTCGGGTTTGAGTGTAAATGGGTCGGGTTTGAGTTTAAACCCAAACCCAAACCCATTTGGGTTTAACCCAAATGAGAAGCAGCAGCCCATGGGCTGCTGCCGCCGCCCCTTGCGCGGCCGCCGCCTGTGCGCGGCCGCCACCGGCGCGCCCCGCCGGCGCGGCCTCACCGCCGACGCCGGCGCCACCCTGGCGCCACCCCGGCGCCGCTCCGGCGCCCGTGGCCTCCGGGGCCCCATCTGCCTGAGAGAGAGAGGAGTAGAGGTGGGAGCCGACGCCCCCCACTTGCGCCGCCCGGCCTGGTGGCCTGGCCAGTCTCCGGCGCCGGCCTGCCTGGCCGGCCTGGCCGGTCTCCGGCGTGCCGCCGGCCTCCCCGCTGGCGGTCTGCATAAAGAGAGAGAGAGATAAAGGAGATGAAGAGAGAGAGAGAGAGAAATTGAGAGAGAGAGAGATTGGGAGAGAAGAGAGAGAATAGAGGGGAGAGAGAGAGAGGAGGGAGGATTTAAAAAGGAGTAGGTCGGTGGGGGAGAATTCGCTGGAAGGAAGGAGAAGAAAGGAGAAGAAAGAAGAAAAGAAAGAAAGAAAAAAAGTTAAATAAAAAAAATAATATTTTATTATTATAATATTGGCTCAATATTCGACGATCTCCGAACGGTACCCAAAATTACAAAAAATAAAGAATAATATCTAGAGACGTGATATGAAGACGGTTTGCAGAAACTCAATCCGGTTTGCAAATTAAAAATCCCGGAAGCTGTCGCTGATACCGGCGACACCGGTTTGGCCGGATTTTCGATAAATTTCGAAAAATCCCCAAAAATACCCTAACGTAAATAATATGATTCTAAGACACCTGGTAAAAGTGAATTCTCAAAATTCTACTCCGTTTGTGAGATAAAAATCGGAAAGCAGGTAATCGGTATCGCTCGACACCGACTACAGAGATTTTCCAAAATAATTCAGAAAAATTTCAGAAAATCCTGAAAAATCTCCAATATTAGAAAATAATTTTAGAAATTGAAATCAGCTCAATCGGACTACTACAGAGGTCAAATTAATTTTGTACGTCGTATCGCGTACCGATACTGTGATACGTACACCGGGGAGCAGGGGGTTACAGGGCCGGTCGACCGGACGTGCACAGATCTGTGCACGTTTGGAGTCACTGGGACGGTCGACCGAGACGGTCGACCGGGTCTGAGAGCTCTGCTCTCGGGTTGTTTGGGTCGACCGTGCCGGTCGACCGGAAGAGAGCTCTGCTCTCTGTTTTTCTGGGTCGACCGGGCCGGTCGACCGCAGTTGCCCAACGGTCATATTTCTGACCGTTGGCGGTCGACCGGGCCGGTCGACCGATGCCTGTCAGAGCTGCCAGCTCAGCTCTAACGGCTAGTTTTCTGTTGGGGCTATAAAAACCCCATCTCTTTGGGGATTTTGGCCAAGTTTTTTAAGAGAAAAAATTCTGGTTTTCTGAATCGTTTAAAAGATTTTTAAAAGAGTTTTTGGGCCTTTAAAATCCTTCAATCCTTATTGTTTTAGGTTTTTGGAAAAATCAAAGAAAAGAATATTTTGGGAGATTTGTCTTGGTTTTCATTCTATATCTTTTGGAGGAATTTTCCCAAGTGTTTTTCTTTGTTGCTTGTTTTCCAAACACCTAGTTTCCACACTTGAGCTATCTACTATCCTAATCTATTAGGATCATTTGTTTTGTGGAAAAAGAGAAAAGAAAAGAGAGATTGTTTGTGGTCTTTTGGAACCACTTGTTGTACACCCTTATTCTTATTGTATCCCTCTTAGGTAGAGGTGATCGGGTGATTGGTTTGCTCCCTCTTTGGTAGAGGTGGAGTTTGGCTTGTATCCCTCAAGTGTGAGGTGATTGAGTTTGGTTGTAAACCTCTTCGGTAGAGGTGATTGTTGTTGGTTGTTGGCCTCGGTGGACGTTGTTGTTTGAGAGAGGAGTTTGGTACTCCTAGAGTTGTAACAAATCCTCTTCGGTAGAGGTTCCCTCGGTGGGAGATAGTGGATTGGAAATCCTACACGGTGGTGTAGGCGGGGATGTAGAGCAAGGTGCTCGAACCTCGAAACATATCTTGGCCTTTGCGATTGATCCATTGTCTCTCTAACTCTCTCTTATAATTGTGCAAAGCATCATACTTCATATCATATCTTATTTGCGTGTGTTGAGCATAATTCATTTTGTCTTGCATTATTTCATATTGCTATTCATTCTTATATGCTTGGCTTGATTGTGTGTGTGCCTCACTTGTACCTAATCAACAAGAGCTTCACATAGCACCTCAACCCATTCAAGGGGAATCAAGAGGAGTTAGTCCAGAGCCCTTCACGGGGAATTCAGCTACACTTGTTGATTGTACTAAGTGTGTTGCAAGATTTGCATTAGCTTCCGCATTTAGCGCACATATTATTGCATTTAGTTCTAGATTAGCACTTACACCTATTCACCCCCTTCTAGGTGTTTTTCATCTATCTATATATATATATTATTTAGTTATTTATTTATTCTCTTTTTTCTTCCCTTAGTTTTCTTAGGCTTTCTAGTTTACCCATGTAGTGAGCCGATAACCGATGACTCCCAGACCAGACGGTTTTAGGGCACCAGATGAGAAAACATCCCTCGGGTTTAAGGACTCGAGTAAACAAGGTCACAAAACTAAGGGGGATTATTTGTTTCTTTTGACCACCGTTAGGCGTGATAATCATGCTTCTTGAGGCATAGTTATCCAGCTTAATAAGTGTTGATGATTTTTTTTAGTTATATTTTTTTCTTTTTATTTATGACATTTTAGGTCTTTATTTCTATCCCAAAAATGTGTAAGTGTGATGTGCATACTATCTAAGGTAAAAAATTCAAGATAAAACTATCTCTCCAATTTATCTTACTTAGCCTATAATTTTAAAAAGATCCATTATTTCGACTAGGTTTAAGATGTCATAATTAAGACTTCCTTAATTTCTAAGATCATCTTAATTTTCTTAAAAATAGATCAAAATTTTGTCTTTTGTTTCAAAAAATTTTTAAAGAAAGAGAAAATTCCTATACAAAAGAGAAGATTTCTAAAAGTATCCTAAAAGAAGTGTAAGAGAAAGAAAATCTAAAAACTCTATATTAGTAAACTCTCCCCCACACTTATCTCATGCATTGTCCTCAATGCATCGTGATGTATGTATGCATGAAACAAATAGAGAGGGAAAGAAAAATCACCTCAAGGTGGTGGTTCCGGTAGTGGTCTGATTGGTCCACGAAATGCGGCCTAATCCAATGTGCGTGGAATCCGGAGGAACCCACCAGAGACCTCTAGACTACAACCCACTAAAATGATGTATATATTTATGATTTTTATTAAAAAATTTACCCTATCTAATTTCCAAATTTTCAAAATAATTTCAGAGTCAAATTTATCAAGACCCTTGTCCCAGAATGGAATGATTGATTTGGACTCAGGAAATACAGGAACTAATACTGACTCAAGAAAAGACTTAAGTCAAGTAAAGGTTCAGGAGTCGAGATTGGTTCAGGAAGTGGGTCCAAATCAAGAAGTTAAAACTCAAGTCCACATTTATTTTCCTATGATAGAATGAAACTTTCTAAGATTGGTGATTCAAGTTCAATAATGAAAGATATGGAAATCAAAACTGACTCTAAAATGTTGCTCAAATTGGGTAACATAACAGGAGTTAATAATAATTCAGGAATTTGAACTGGATCACAAATTTGAGGATCAAAGTCACATTCCTCATTGAGTTCAATTCCATAAAAATGAGAACTTGCCAATTTATCAATGGGACTTTCAAAAGTATGAAATTGATCAAGTTCAATATGATGATCATAAAAGATTGGTGATTCAATTTCACAATAGACTGGCACTGGATCTAATACTGACTCGGGAAAAGGCCTGAATTCAGGTAAAAACACCTCAGTCAATATTGAATCAGGAAGTGAAATTGAATTATAAGTTGAAGTTCAGGATCATATTCATGCTTAAGTTCAATTTCAGGAAAATGATAACTTGCCAAAATGTCAATGAGATCTTTAACATTTGAAGTTTGGACAAGTTCAGATGGGTGTGCTGAAATTGAATCTTGGTTTCTAGAATAATAAGAGTCCTGGGTCAGATCAATAGAGTTAGGGATAGCTGAATTGGTTAAAGGTTGATAAGATAGAATTTTCTCATTCTTATAAATGCTAACCAATTGGCTCAATTGTGTTTCCAACCTATTGATAGACTCGGCAGAAGATTTTTGAAATTGTAGTGCGGACTCTTGTAAGACTTCTATCCTCTTTTCTAGATGTGATGTATCTTCAATTGGTTGTTCTAGAAAAGGAGTGTCGGAATCTTGGTTTCCAAAACAATAAGAGTCATGGGTCAAATTGATAGAGTTAGAGATATTTAGATTAGTCAAAGGTTGATAAGAGAGAGTTTCCTCATTCCTATAAATATTGACCAATTGACTTAATTGTGTTTCCAACCTATTAATAGACTGAGAAGAAGATTTTTGAAATTATAATGCGTTGCAAGATTTCTATACTCTTTTCTAGACTTGATTTTTCTGCAAGTGGATGCTCTAGAATGGGAGTATAAGAATCTTGATTTTAGAAAGATTGTGAAGAATGTGAGTCCAAAATGTTTTGAGATTGAAACTTGGACTCACACAAGAGTTCCTTACTTGTTTCCAGGGCAGATGGTTGTTCATTATGAGAAGGTGGAACAGAGTAAGACTTTTGAAAATATTGTGAAATTTGAGAGGCTAACATTTTCTGAAGTTATTGTTCGGCCTCTTGTAGATTGCCTTCTATACTCTTTTCTAACTCAGATTTTTCTTCAATGGGAGGTCCAGAAAAAAAGTATAGGAAGCGAAATCGGAGAATAAATATTGTGTAAATTGTGGGTTATGTACTAGTCTGTTTACTTCCCAAGGACCCACAAAGTTGCATACTTGCATTCATAAGTGCATGGTTCCAAATTTGGGTTATGTAACATCAAGCTGTTGTGCTTCATGAAGATTTTTCATATTGAAAAGCAATGTTACCACGAGGAATGCCGTCTAAAACAAACTAGGTAAACATGAAAAGGAAAAATCTTTCTAGTTCTACTTAGAATCTCTATTGGTGTCTTCCTCAAAAAGAAACTCATCCTAGTTCTATGCAAAATTTCTGTCAGTATTTTCTCTAGATGAATATATCTATAACCATTGGGTCTGAACTAGTTCAGTGTCTAACACTCCTAACTGCTCAACCCCAAATTTGTCCATCTGCAAGGCAATCTTTAAGGTCTGATAAATTGAATTTGTCCACTAAGCACTCTCCACATTGTTTCAGAGTACATTTTACTACATACTAGATAGAAAGATATGCCGTGGTCACTTTTTTGGGGTCTATAGAGTGGAGTTGCAACTTCGACCCAGTTTCGATCTAGTAATCATAAACTAAGATGAAATGGCAGATAATCTGCATTAGTCCAAAAATTAACCATGCTTCAAATGCTAACTTCCTGCTAACCCATCAATTCTAGAAATTTGAAATATAATTTCTTTTTAAGGTGGGAGTTGGACTAAAGCCCCTCCCCTTTGTTTTATTAAAAAGAACATGATTGTCAACTTCTACAATCAGGACATCCAATTTTCATGAGTTGTTATCAGATCATGTTTGGTGATTTTTTGTAGATGAAATAGAAAAACATGTTCAATAATTTTAGCTATCAAAATCCTGTATCTAGTCCCCTGGCAAAGTAAATACAAGATTAGTAACCATAGCTACCTGTTGCCTGTGTCGGTCGATGTAAGATTTACTTTATACCTTTCTTTTTTCACATGGACTTCGTAATGTGCCATAAGACTATTTTCCTAATGTGTTATGTTTGTCATGTCATTTTTTTATTTATTACAGGCAAAGTTTTTGTGGATGGCTGAGTAGTAAACAAAGCAGGCACTCTTGTATCAGATAAATCAATTGTGGAGATAAAGGCCGAAGTTCCAAAATATGTATGTAGGTTGTATTCTATGAAGACTTAATGACCTACATCTAGTCCATGTAATTGATATATGCAAAACATTTTCCTCTTTTCTAACTCATGTTTGTAATGCAGGGCAGGATACAAGTTAGAGGCTGCTATCGAACAACTGAGCATTGACGTTGCTGGAAAAGTTGCACTTGATTCTGGGCTATCCACTGGAGGATTTACTGATTGTTTGCTTCAGCATGGTGCATCATTCGTTTACGGTGTTGATGTGGGTTATTGGCAGGTATTTTTATTATCCATGAATTTAAGTTTGATGGATAGTAGATAGAGATCATTATATGGCATTTGTACTTGAATTTCCCATTCCAGCAGAACGTTTTGTGTTCTTGAGAGTTTTCTGAAGGATTTATCATTGCATAACTTTTCCTGAAAGTATGTGAGCATCTGACATTTTTTCCCACCACCAAATGTCAGAAGCTTATATGCAGCAGCTTGTTGAAAACTTGCTACGTGGAAAATCAATTATTCCTACTCTTTCCTTTGTTATTCAACAAAGTGATTTTTTGAGAGAATTGATAATTTAATTTCTGATTGTCCTTTGAAGCTTGATAACCATGGGCAAGCTTCAAATGCTGTCCATGGAGCAAAAATTAATAACCTCATGGTTTGTCTTAAATTTAGATTCCTGCTGACCTTCTTGACCAAGAGTAGATGACTATAATAAAACTCATCTTTAAAGTGTCTAATCTGATGCTTGCTTGTCCAACTATTTCGGGTCGGTGTCCGCAGGTTTCTGTAGCTATTCTGGCTTTTTAGTGAGATTTTCTTAAATATTTTGAAATTGATCAAAACAAGAATTTTTTGTTTTAAACCATCAGTCAAGTTGACAAAAGACAACCAGAGAAGGTTCGATACTTCGATCTTGATAAATCTTCAAAATATGGGGTTGAGGATTGCACAACGAAGAAACTAAGCTTGGATCTAGATGAGTAATCTCTCTTTAAAATATGGGTTGTGCAACTTTAGGAATTACATCTAGATGAACCTAGATTGAAATTTTGAAGTATTGACTAAAATGCTTACTTTCTTTAAATTGCCAGACATATGGTGTTTGGATATGAAGTTCACTAACCCACCCATGTTTGTATTCAGAGTTTGACAGGCTTACTTCAATAAATATTTAATGGCCATTTTTTGGTCCATAGGACCTCTCATCTTTAAACATTTCGCTGCTTTCAACATTGTCATTCTTAAGAAAAAGTTTAAAACTATAAAGATAACACAATGGCTTGTGTATTATCATAACTCCTTAAAAAAGTAGCTTGTCTTTAGTTACTTTATTTGTTTTATATTTTGTGATCTATAATTTCTGTGGCGGTTTATCTAACGCTGGATTTGCAGGTGGCTGATAAAATCCGTTGAGATAAGCGTGTCTCTGTAATTGAGCGAACAAATTTAAGATATCTTTCCGAACTTCCACAACAGGTTGACGTGGTGACTATAGACCTGTCATTCATTTCTATACTTCTGGTATGTTTTCAGAAAAAAGTTATCAATGAGAGAACATTCTGCTTATCCTGGAGGTTTGAATTCCTGCAGTTCTGAAATTGTTGACTAATCTAATATCTGCAGAGAACCAAATGTTTCTTGATGGTATTAAAATTTATGACATTCAGTTTTTTTAGAGTGCAATGGTAAATAATGTTTGCAGACAACTGCAAGGACCATGGTGCTTGACTTCTTGGGATGAAACTGTCTGATTTTTTACTTGTGCTTTCAATTTAGTAGCTGTAACATTTACTTGTATGAATCATAGGTGACTCATCAATTTGATGAAGGCTGAGTCTACATTGGTAACGCTGGTTAAGCCTCAGTTTGAGGCTCGTAAATCCCAGGTTCGTAATTCTTTAATCCTCAGAATCTTGTCACTCCTGTCATGCTTAATTCTGGTTCGTTCAACCCTTTTGCTTGGAGTGCCATCCTCAACTAATTTTGGTTCTTGGCTCAAGTAAAGCTGTCCTTTCCAAAGGCTTTGTGCTCTATCATTTTCATTGTCGCAATACAACATCACTAATTTAGGCCCGTTGGTTGATCTTTTTGAAAATTTTCTTCTGCTAATGATACTTGATGAAAAAAATCAATTCTCTGGTTGAAATCTGTTGTTTGTAATGGAATATGAAAATTCTCAAAAATAGCAAATATTGTATTAAGGTACATGGTGAGATCGGATTCATGAAATTCAATCCCCTTTTCAAATTAAGAATCATGGAATCAACTGGTGATACCGGTCGACACCAAATTCGGTTGAATTTTGATAAATTCAGAAAAATCTCTAAAAATGTGCCAAAGTAGAAAATTGAAGCAAACTAGAATATTTTCTCTGGAAGTAATGTTTCTTATTGTCTTTTCAGGTTGGAGGGGGTGGCATTGTCAGAGATCCTCAAGCGCATCAAGAAGTATGCAGTACTTTGTAAAAAAAAAAAAAAAAGTTATAAAAGAATTGGTTTTCTATTAGGATAACGAATCATAACAATTATTTGTAAAGTGTATCTGCTTAAGCCCAAAGCTCTATGTAATCTATTGTCCTATCAATCCTACAAGACAATTCTTTGCTCAAGTGGACTCCTGATATGTTACAAAAGAATTGGCATTACAAGATTATAACTTTAGACATGCATCAGAAAGAAGTTTTAAAGTGTCTCAAATTTGATATACGGTAACAAAGCCTAGACCATTTGGTTCCTAAATGCAGGTTCTTGAAAGGATAATGACTGGCGTGCAAGAATCTGGGTTCTGCAGCAAAGGCTGGATAGAGTCTCCTATAAAGGGTGCAGAAGGCAACATCGAATTCCTGGTTTGCTTTCAGACAGTACCGGGAAAGGCAACACGATACTTAAATTTCCTTCCAGTTAAAGTACTAGATGTTGCAGCCGGGGAAGATTACACAATCTGGAAAGATGATATATGCCCTCAAAGCCGGCAAGATCCTCCCTGTACTTGTGTTGAAATCGCGGATGAGTTTACCATGATCGTTTCTTGCGCAAAATTGTCCATATGGTTGTTTTTCTACTGTTTAATGTATGATAGAAATTTGTGGCAGAAGCCACATTATTAGTAGCTGCAATGAATATGCAAGTAAAAACATATATATCATTGTCTTAATTGGATTCAAGGGGTGTTTTACTACTGTGCACTTTGACTGAAATTTTCCCTGTATTTCTTTTCCCCTTAGGTTTCTTGATCTTTCAAATTATTCAACTCAGAAAAACCCGGAGTTTTTATAGAGATGAGAAATCAGACGTGCAAAGCTGAAGTCTGGGAGACTAATTGAAAACAGCATTTCTCTGATGGAAATTAGAACTTCCTCATGATCTCAACATATTACGAACTGGACAAATGATGGTTAAATTGTTCTTAGATGTGCTTGTGTGCTTCGATAATTTTGGTCATTATCTTGTTTTTTTTTTTTTCCCATTTCTTTTTGAATCCTGAAACCAAGACATTTTTGCATCATACATGAGCAAGAGGCTTTATTGCTAGTACAGTAGCTTTCACTAATTTTCTTAACTTGAGCTAAGTTTGGTAAAGCAATGGAGAATATCAATCAGTGATATTTTAGTTTATTCCATTGTTTAAGAAATTCTGACTGTAAACTTCAAAATCACAGGGGCTATATAACAAATGCAAAGTTTTCAGAAAAATGCTTCCGAGATATCGAACAGTGCGCCGATATTTGTTTGTGTGTTGGTCTAACCTAAAACCCTAGTATCATCTTCTTGCAGTGTTCCCACAGAGCGAGCGAGAGAGAGAGAGAGAGAGGGAGAGAGAGAGCATGGCCTCATTCACCGCAATGAATCCAGCAAAGCTGCTCCAATCAATTTCCACTCCATCGACGTACTCTCAAATTTCCCCATTTCCTTCAGATCTCACTCCCAAAACCCTAGTCTCCTTCTCTTCTTCGATTCGAGGTACCCCATTCACTCTAATTTCCCCAATCTCTTCAGTTTCAGTTCCAATTTCATACCTTTTTAACTTTATTTCCTCTTCAGCTCCTTCGGTCAACTTGGTCAGGGCGAGGAAAGCGCCGTCGGCGGTCGTTGCCGCTGCTGGGCCTCGGCATTTGATGGGATCCTTAGTAAAAACTGAAGGCTTACGCTTTGCAGTGGTGAGTTTCCTAATTTGAATTGTTTTAATACTTGGCAGGTACTTCTGTTTGATAAATTGTCATTGTGAGAATTTTGATGGATTTAAGCGTTTTGGGGAGAATTAGAGTTTCCCATGAGATAAAGGTGACTTTTTCTTTTCTTTTTGGCCTGTTGAAATTGAATAAGTGAGAAGTCTAGTATAGTTGAGAGGTTATAAAGCTCTAATCATATAAGTTAGATCCCCCATGTCTCTGTTTGTAACTTTTCTAGTATGCTTACATTGGGATTTATTTGTTGATCTTAGTGCTGAATAGATAGGATAACTTCTTGACAAAGTTTAAACTTTTTTGTAATGCATGGTTATGTGAAAGTCGAGTACAAGTGGCGAACTCGGATGCCGTGTGTTGTATTTCAATAGACTTTGAGTTTGATAAAATGTGATGGCACAATGGGCCAAGACTTATCTCAGTTATTTGTTCTACATGGTTACTTCACTAGGAGCATGCTCTTGCCTCAATACTTAGAAGAATGAAGCAGTGTCAATTCTATTTGCTTTAATGCTAAGAGACTGTTCGAAGAGCTGTCTTGGCTCTAGCAAGGCAATTATGATACCATCTAGTATTTTGCCATCTTTCAGTGGGATATATACTTCTCCAGTGAATTTGTATATGAATTGATGATCCTACAAAAATGGGCCAAGGTGTCACTTGTTTTGCAACTGGATTACTTTCCTACAGGCATGTGCCTGAAAGATTGAAATATAGATGCAAATGAAGAACCGTCCCTTGTAATTCTCATCACCGGGTTCTGGATAACATCTTCCACTTCCAGCAAAGATCTTCTTCAAGAGCTTACTACTTCTTCATTGGAAATTTTCTTTTATACTGAAATGCATCTCCATGGTCACAAGTTTGGCACATCTTTCCTTGTCCGTATTAATGAATTGAATATTTCAGAAGTTCCTGTGAGCATCAAAAAACAAAGAGGGTTTTGGGGTGTTCCTGTGAGCATCAAAAAACAAAGAGGGGTTAGGGGTTAGGGTAACTAGTTGAATCTTAAGCAAAAAATCTTCAAAAAGAGGTAATCCTATTCAAGTTTATTAGTATCATAATATTTGCACAATGACTGTGAGATTGATATACTTCTTCGAGTATTAAATTATGGTCAGGAACTAAAAGAACAATTTTGGCTAATGGTCACTTGGAGAAAAGGAATAAAGTGAAGCCAACCTATGGAATGGACTATCTAGTGATACTTGAGTGTGGTTTGTCACATGGAAATTGAATATTAATTCAATCTAAAGCTGTCATTGAATTGGTTGTTGACGAAACTGTTGTGGATCAGTGGTTTATTATGAAGTTTGGCCTTGTTTGAAGAGGATCTGAGTCATAGCTTAAGTGACTTGACCTCCTTTAACTTATCTTAAAAACCATTTTTGTGTATAGTATTAGTATATTCCTCCACCTTGGTTGACGCTAGCAAAAAGCATCACTTGAGGGGATGAATTGTCTAGATCAGGGAGTGAGTGTGATAGGCTTTAAACTATTATAAGCCTTCTCTTATCATCCTTTGCATTTTAGGATTTGAAAATAGAGCCATTTAAATTCGAAACATGTCATGGTTCTTCCTTTCATAGCATTCTTTGATGTAATACGGGAGGATCACAATCACCTTCAAATCAAAGAAATAGAAAACCAGGGTTTTGACAAAAAAATAAATAAGAGAAATTATGGTTTAAGAAATAGAGATAAGAACTGGATAGATTTTGGGCTTTGATTGTGGGAAAATAGAGTTTAGAAAAGATGTTATTTGAAAGCTGTAGTGTTCTCTAATTTCTCGCAATTTGACCGCAATAGCAAGTGGCTAAGCAGGTCGAATCCACAGAGAGGAATGTGATAGAAGCTTTTCGGTATTGTTTTTCAAGTGATCTCTTCTTTGCTTAAGAAAAAAAGGGAAAAGGAAAGAAAAAAGTTGTTTTGTTTTTAATTTAAAAGTTAGGTTGTTTTTAAAAAATTAGGGTTTTGAAAGAGTACTAAAAAGAAAAGAGATTTTGCTTTTTGAAAATATGGAAAAGGTCAAAGCTTACAAATCATCTAAGAAAAATAATCAGAATTTAACATTAAACTATAAGGCCATCCAAGCATAGAATAAGAAAAATAATTGACTAACACTAATTAAAATTTAACATTAAACTATCAAGGTAATCCAAGTATAGAGTAATAAAAATAGTTGACTAGTGTTTTACAAATAATAAATTAATACACATCCTCATGTGCCTTCAAGAATACTTGCATAATCACAAAGCATACATGTGATTCAATCCGATATTCAAACAAAGAATTAAAAGTAGTGGTGTTTAGAGATTAGCACGTTATGAAGAGATTTAATTACGCATGATTAAAACAAAGCAAAGCATGGTAGATGGAATAAAAGATTGCATAATTAAAAAGAAAGCAGGTAAATAACAAAAGAGATTGAGGAGAAGAACTGAAAACCCTTGTATTGAATCTGTCACCTTCAGTTACAAAAGCTGCTTCTTTCTTACAAAATAACTCTTGATCTAAAACCCAGAAAACTAAAACTAAAATTTGGAAGAAAAAAGAGAACTAAAGAAAACCCTAAACTTTCTCTGATTTGGAGATATTTTTTATGAGAGATTTTAGCTCTTTAAATAGGCCTCAAAGCTAATCACAATAAGATACACATTAGGAGTTTTAATTCAATCCTAATTTGATATGGGGGATTCAATTCTGAATTTATCTGCAGCAAGTTGCCGTGTTGATTGGTGAATATGACTCATTAGACGACTGAATTGGAAACAGTGGTTAATGTAAGAATTGTAGCCTTTTAAGTCCTCTTTTTAGATCATCTTGAATCATCGGATTTGAATTTCTATAGCGAAGTTATGATCAAAATATTAAAAGGTGTCCAGTCTGAATCCGAGTCTAAATTAATTTAGAATTTCGAATTTAATTAGGATTGTTTTAAAATCCAAATTTAATTGGACTCTTTAGGCTTATTTCTTCTCCTCTTATTTATAAAGGCCTGCACATCACTAAGCAAAAAGAGGATTAAATAGCATTGTTAATAAAAGATAAATATGAAAATGTGACAATAAATATGCAAAATTGATATGTAATTAGGCTTCACATCCCTTGGACCACGGTCTTCACACTCTAATCTCAAGAACTCAAAAGCTTTAAAATTTTAACTGAAAATTTAATTCATTCAATATCTACTGAATAAAGAAGTCGAGGGGGTATTTATAGGTTTTATAAAAGTGCAGTTTCCGGATATAGCTGATGTGGGACTAAAACACAACAAAAGAAAATACTAAAGTCAAAAATAAACTAAGACATAAAAGCAACTAGAAACTGGTGTGATGCCCTTATCATTTCCCCGGGGTGGGAGAAACTCGACCCTGTCGAGTAAGGGCTACTCTGACTAGTGCGTCACATCGAGACCAAGGTGGTGGAAATGGAATAGGCTTCCGTGACAAACAGGTTTCCGTCGATGGGAGCTCGAACAAGAACATGCAATATAACAAGTCAACTCAGCTCTATTAAAATCTAACTCACATATTAAGGTACCAATCTCCTGTGAAACTGTTTCTTGGAAAAAGATCTGTAATGGGTCAATACACATCAGGAGATCTCACGAATAATGAGGTACTCATAGCCGCTAAAGATGGTACTAGCTCCGTGGTAGGCTCTGTTGGAAGATCTACAAGAGTGTCAATAAGGAGCTCTCAACTTCTATGGATTGTGAGGAAATTTTTTGGGCTCTGGTTTTAAATCTTCAACAAATTTGGGCTCTGGCTCTGGTTCCTCAACCACTTCCGTCTCGACAAGGACTGGAGGTTCTGAATCTGTAACAACCTTTGCGTCATGCTTTCTAAAATCTTTCTCATGCCAGTTAGGATCTCCTTACATTCAGCAACTAGATCGTTGAATTGTGGTCTCTCGAGCTCGGGCTCATGCTCAATATTAGGCTCATCGCAATCTGCCTTAGATGCATGAAGGTGTGGATCATACCGAGTATGAAGAAAATCATGTAAGATAGACCAGCATCGACAGAGTCTATGATTGTTAGTCCACCACTAATAAACTTCTCCAAACAGCTTCATTTGGGCATAGCGACACTTCTGCTTAGACATCAGGGAGAAATAACTGAAGAAATCTTGAAGGTGATTTTCTCAATTTTCATACTCATAATGGTTACTAGAACCTCGAAAATATGGGATAACTGCATGCATATTTTGTTTCACTTTCTTCTCATAAGTATTAGTATGCATATAACATTCACAAAAGTTAAATTTCATGAATAAACTTTCAATACATAAAGATCAGAAGTTACCCAAGAATCACTGCCATTCTGCTGTTTCCAATGCTGTAAAATCTTTTCCTCTAGGACTTAGTTATGGACCCAATGCTTCGAACAGAGCTCGAAACAGACTCCGAACGGGCGAGAAGCGGTTTTTGGACTGTTGTTAGCTGAATCTGGTAAACAATCAAAGATTGAACCTGGATGGGAAGGCTGTAGAGCGTAATATTGACCTCCACGAATCTGCTGCTTCGAAAACGACTCGATTCGGGCTTGAAAAGAGCTCAGAATGGCCTTCGGAAGATATGAGCTGAATCTGAACTGTGAGTTAGGTGAGTCAACTCGCTGTCAACTCGAGTGCGTTGACTGTTCCAAGTCGGCTCGATCTAAGCTGCGACTCCAGGTCAGCTGGAACTGAGCTGACAGCTCTGGGTTGACAGTTGGCGGCTCGGGAGCAGCTCGACGAGGCCATGACATCAGCAGGGAAGCTGCTGACGTCAGCGACTGAGCCGATCGGAGTCGACTCAAACCACTCGCTCGTACGGGTTGGGTCCATAACGGTCGGGTCGGATCCACAGTAGAACAGGTCGGGTTCACTTGGGTTTAAAAGTTTAAACCCGTATTCAATTTAACCCCAAATCCAACCCTATCTGAGCTCAGGTTCTTTGCGACACATGAGATGGTGGCGACACGCTCGTTGGAAGGGGAGGAGGTTTTCGGCGACGATGAGGCGGCGACGACAACAGCGTGGCGGTGACAAGGTTGGATCTGGGTCTCAGTGATCGACGGCGGATCTCGCGGTGAAGACGAGGGAGGAGGAGATCTGGCGCCGGTGAAGACCTGGAACTGATCGACGGTGATGAGTGGGGGATCACGACGACGGTGGAGGAAATCAACAACTGGATCTTGTAAAGATGGCGGAGATGATGTGTTGTTGTCGATGGTGATGGCGAGGTGATGATTTGGTGGCGGGTAGGTGGGGTTGGTGGAGATGGCGCGACTAATGATGAAGTTGGAGGCGGCGGGATGATGGTGGCAATGGCGATAGATGGTGGCGGTGGCGGTGATAATCAAGGTGGCGGTGGCGGATCTTGAAATTTTGGGTTCTTTGATTTGGTGGGGAGTTGGAGGTGCTGGAGATCTGATCTCGTCAGCGGCGAAGATGATGGGGATGGTGGCGATTGCTCATAATGATGATGATGGGTTCTTATGATGGAGAAGATCGGGAAAGGAAGATGAACAGTAGGGATTTGGGATTTTTCTCTTTAGAGTGGATCTAAAAGAAATTGAAGGGGATTGAGACCAAAGCTCTGATACCAAACTGATGTAATACGGGAGGATCACAGTCACCTTCAAATGAAAGAAATATGAAACTAGGGTTTTGATAAGAAAATAAATAAGAGAAATTAAGGTTTAAGAAATAGAGATAAGAACCAGAGAGATTTTGGGCTTCGCACCCCTTACACCACGGGCTTCACACCCCAATCTCAAGAACTCAAGAGCTCTAAAATTTTAACTGAAAAATTTAATTCATTCATTGCCTACTGAATAAAGAAGTCAGGGGGCCTATTTATAGGCTTTACAAAAGTACAGTTTCCGGATATAACTGATGTGATACTAAAACACAATAAAAGAAAACACTAAACTCAAAAATAAACTAAGACATAAAAGCAACTAGAAATTGGTGTGATGTCCTCGTCATCTTTCTTCTACATTATTCCTCCACCCTTTTTCTAGCAGCTGAACCGAACCCTCCTTTTGATTTTCCCCATTTAGTCCCTCTCTCTCTTCTTTGTCAACTTTTGATATTCTAGTTTATCTTGTTTGTTTGATATGGGGTTTAGAACTGATAGTTTCAGATCTAGCACCTATTTTTTCAATCCCCTGCAGCATGCTTTGATGCTCAAGGTTTTGTGTGATGATTTAGGTTTTAATCCCTAAAACTAAGAGATTATTGTTCTTGTTTGACGTCTTAGAAAATTTATAACTGCATCTTTGAAAGGAAATTAACCACCATTTTGTTTTTAGAAACAAATTGTTTGCTCAATAATTCATCCATGTTTTCCTAGTTCTTTTTTCGTTACTTCCACAAACTAAGAGAGGTTCTCTTGTCAGAATCTCCATATTGCTTAATTAGCCAGGTTAAATTTCCATCAGTGCAACGCATGTGCCTTTGGTACATGTGATCACCACCTTATTAAATAAAGTATGACAACATTTTCTCTTCAAATTATAAGTTTTTATGCACGTGTTTTATGATTGGTCAACTTTCTAAAGCGGTAAATAATTACTTTTAGCTATATATTACTTATTTGTCAGTAAACTTCTTGATGGGGAATCGAACAGTCTAGATTTAGCATGATTTTATTTGAATTTAGATTTAGTAGATTTGATCAAGATTTAAGATTTATTTGAATTTGATTTGAGTGGAGTTGATTTTATCGGTAATTGTATGAATGGTGCACGTATTGTGGGCTAATATAGCCCTGTACTAAATTCTGAAGTGAATGATGATTGGAATTAAAATTTGGTTCCCTTGTGAAAACTTGTATTATTTTGTTTAATCTCATTTATTGAATCGAATCAAGCGGTGAGCCAAGATCTGAGTTGTGATCCGTGATCATATCCAATCTCTAATTCTACTTTTCTTTTCTAATTTCAAAAATTCCCACTACAAACCCTAATCTCCCTTCCGTCCCACATCAATTTGGCATCAGAGCCAAAGTTTTTGAAAAAAATTCAAAAAAAATCAGAAAAAGCAGAGAGAAAAAACAATCAACAAAATAGAGAGACAGACTCTAAAAAAAAGAAATACTGTTTCAGAACAGTAATCGGTCAATTATTATTTATCTCCTGTTCATCTTCCCATGAGGCCAACTTCCACCGCCGCCGCCCCAACCCCATCTTGCTTTTCATTTCGTCGATCTCGCCAGCAGCACCTGTCGTGAGCTTCTCTCCCAGAGTTTGGCGTCTCCCTCTTCATCTTCTCCTTCAACGAAAGCCAACTTCAACACCGTCATCCTCGTCTTCACCTCTTCCCGACTTCGCCTTCACCAACCCATCAAAGGACCAGCCTCGCTGACGTCACAACCACCTCGTTTCTGCCGTTTCATCGCTGTTGATCCTTGACGAAGCCCTAGCGTCGCCTGTTTCTCCTCCGACTTCCTCTGCCGCGGCACCTGCACACCTCAGTTGTTGTTGTCAACTCCACCGACCGCTGTCCTCGCATCAGCAGCTAACCGCCATGACAGATCCACGTCACCGTTCTTCCTCGTCATCTCCACGACATCGCCTCATCCCTGGTTGACGCTGATCATCGTCACGCTGACTTCTCTTCCCAGATTGTCGCCGCCCTCAAGATCCCCTCATGTGCTCTAGCTGTCGAGAGGAGAAGGGGTAATGGGTTGATGTGTAATCGGGTTTGAATTAATAAGCGGTTTGATCCGTTCGGGTTTAATTAAAACTATTTGTGTCGGATCCACTCGAAACTGACCTGACCCGATCCAGACCCGAGCCACGGAGCTGACCCCGAGCCGTGGAGCCTACCTGAGCCGACTCTGAGCCGCGACGTCGACCTGAGCCAACCTCAAGCCGCAGAGCCGACCCGATCCGACAGAAGTCTTTGGCTCCGACTCCATGGAGTCTGTTTCAGGTCCGTTCGGAGTCCGATTCAAGTTCCGTCTAAACTGTTGGAGGCGTAACTGAGTTCTGAAGCTACTGAATAGATTTCACAACAGTTGGATAGCAGATCTGACGTCTACAAGCCTGTGTTTTGTATTGGTACTGTTACTGCAGCAGAAGATCAGCATTTCAGATCATGTTTTCAGTCCGATTTGAGCCCAGTTCGAGCCATTTAGATTCTTGGGTAACTTCTGATCTTTATACATTGAATTTTCTTCATGTGCTTTTACTTTTGTGGTAGATATATACATACTGATGGTGATGAAAAGGAAGTTGGAAGGGATATGTATGGACTCTCCTGTATTTTCAGGGTTCTGATAATCATTATGGATGCCTTGCAAATTAGCAAGTATACCAATCGTTTCATGTAATATAGTGGTGAAATAAAGTGTCGAACCCACAGGGATTGTATTTAACTACCACTATTAATTATCTCTAATCTTATTTGAAAATTTAGAAAATAAGTGAAATTGATTAAAATAGTGTTTTTCTTATATGAGAAAGTTACTAGGGCTTTAGGACTTTGGCATATCTACTTCAGATTTATTCTAATTAATTGTATTAAAATTTTTATCTAATTATTGCTAATAATCAAGGATCTTTTAGTATTTAACAATTTCTTCCGATAATTGCTAAATCTTACCCGAGTTTAGAACTCACAGTCTCTCGATCTAGTGAATTTACAATCCTATATTATTATCAAGATCTACGATTTCTTTTTTAAAGATTACACAATCTATGCTTCGCCTCCGGTCTCAGCTAGTAAATAGTGATCTCTATCCCTAGATGCTCTATTAGATTATCGTCTTCTGGTCTTCAATTTAATTATCTAAATAATTGTGGCCACAAATATTAACAATTAAACCTAGAATTGAAATTGAGCAATTATTAAATAAGAACAACTAACAATTAATTAATTCATGAATAAGCTTCAGTAGATAGCTGATCCTAAGCGCTTGATAGAAAAATTAGTTCATAATTAAAAAGTAAGAAAGCATTATTTTTAATAAGTAAAAGCATTGAATGACAAATAAAGAAACGGAAAGAAAAAAAATCCAATTGAAGCTCTTTATTCTTCCTCTGATTTTCTCCTCCAAGAATCAGTAAGCTGCAGAAAAATCAAAGCTTTATTAAGAAGTAGTTTCCAAGTTTGGATCTCCAAAATTACATATTTAATACAAGAGTATGTAGGTCCTTATATAGGCCTCAGAAACCCTAAGCAATCGAATACGGATTCTAAAAATAAATACAAAGTCTTAGACGAATTCTAGAAAAATCACATCATCAACCGCCGATAACGAATTCGCTGTATAATACAGCAGTTTCGCTATTGATTACAATACATGATCTATTTTGACTCAGAGAACAGCTAGTGCAAGCACTTCACCTCCTTTGGCTGGTCAACAACGGATTCACTGTCTTTCTTTTGAATTGTCCTCTGGAATTTCTCTGCTCTTCAATTTATGCACTGATTCTTCTAAGACCAGTGTATCCATCTATGTCATGCAGAAATTCTGTCTCTGCAACTCTTTTTTCATCATTTTTTCAATTTTTCTCTAAAATTGCTTTTTGACTCAAAATCTGCAAAAGTTAATAAAACAAATTGATGTGGAATCAAATACCAAATTAGGGAATTTAGGATTTTGGATATGACCACAGGTCGCAACCTGGATCTAGGCTTCACTACCAGTTGAATTAATCAAAATAGACTAAATCAAAAAACCAAAAGCAAAGCTTTATATCCAAATATTCAATAATAATTTATTCATCAAACTGAGTCTTTTAAATAGACTCCTATAGAGAAGAGTTTCGCCACATAACCGATGTGGTACTAAATACTGGACTCAATAAAGCAATACGAAATAAAAAGACTCAATAAATTAGACCTAATCAGGACTCAAACCGACTCAAACGAAGTCCGATTGGACTCAAACAAAAACAATGAACAAAATAAAATATGGATTATACGATCCTCCAATAATAACAATTGACTCATTAACAACCAGGGCTCAAAACCAGGCCCAAAGTGGTGCTGATATGACGACAATGACGGCGCTGATATGCACGTAGAGGAACCGGTGTGATGTCCCCATCAGTACTCCCGGGGTGAAAAGAACTCGACACCGTCAAGTATGGCTCCAAATGACTCACAGAACTCCAACAAATCCCGGTCTAAGCGCTGCAGGTCTTCTCAGGTAATCCATGTATCGTCATAATTTGGAGACCTTTCTAATGTACTAGATATTGTCTGCAATTATCATCCCTATTAGAGATGATCTGATCATCTTTTATGCTATCAATTTGTTCTGCTGTAAATGAGTCAATTGTTGGTAGTGGGAAAAAATGGGGTCCCTCAAACAAAGGCTCGGGGGTAGGCTCACCAAGATCCACAAGTGGATTTCAGGGTTAAAAGGAGGACCTTTATAAGCTACCAAGTCTGATATATTAAATGTCGAACTAATCCCGAAATCCAGAGGTAAATCAATTACATAGGCATTTGGATTAATTTTCTTAAGAATTTTAAAAGGGTCAGCACTACGAGCAGTTAATTTCTTAACAGCTCTAGGTGGGAACCGTTTCGGACGAATCCGAATCATTATATAATCACCCTCTTTAAATTCAAGGTGCCTACGGTGCAAGTCAGCATAGGATTTACACTGAGCATTACTTTTCCGAATTTTCTTGCTGTTTTCTTTATACAAATCATGTATATGCGATGCAAATGTAGATGCTGACTCGGACACTGAAGGATGCTGTGTCATGTGAATAAGATCTATAGGCTTCCTAGGTTCATAATCGTGCACTACTTCAAATGGACTCATTATGGACCTATTACTTGAACTGTCATATGCAAATTCAGTAGTGGAAAAGGTGAGATCCCAATTCCGCAAATGTTCACCGACTAGACATCGTAAAAGATTTCCTAGGCTCATGTTAACCACCTTGACTTGACCGTCTGTTTGGGGATGAAAAGCAGTAAAAAATTTGAGTTTGGTCCCCATCTTGTGTCATAGAGTTTTTCAAAAGTAACTCATGAACGTGACATCTCTATCCGACACAATGGTTTTGGGTAAACCATGCAGTTTAACTACTCCGTCAAAGTAGATCTGAGCAATTTTAGAAGCATCAGAAGTCTTGCTGCATGGTAAGAAGTGGGCCATTTTTGAAAAATGGTCCACACCATAAATATAGAATCGTGCTTTCTGATAGTCTTTGGAAGTCAAAGCACGAAATCCATATTTACGTCTTGTCACGGGCGGTCTGGCACGGGTAGAGGTATATACATGCCAGTGTTCTGTTTTCGCTGCTTGGCCAATTGGCAGGTGCGACATTGCACTATTAACCTTACAATATCTCGTTTTAGGCTTGTCCAGTAAAACAAACTTTCTACAGTATCTATGATCTTTTCTCGTCCGGAGTGACCAGCAAGACCCCCAGCATGCAGTTCCCAAACAAGATAGTCTCGTAGGGAGGTATGGGGAATGCATAACGTGCGAAATCGAAATAGACAGTCATCTTAGAGTAGGAAACCATCTATCTCTTGTGTCACCCCTTGCTTCAAAGCACCAAAAATCTCTCCAAAATTGGGGCATGACACGTACTCTTTCTTGATTCGCTTGAAACTTACGACCTCTACGTTCAGTTGTTTAAGCACACAGGTGCGTCGACTGAGCGCATCCGTTACCTTATTCTCAACTCCAGATGTGTGCTTCGAGGTGTAAGTGTAGTCTTGTATAAACTCAATCATTTACCGTGCTTAGCACTGAGCTTCTTTTGCGAGTTAAGGTACCGTAAGGCTTCGTGGTTCGAGTAAAGAACAAATTCATACGGTAAGAGGTAATATCGCCAATGGCGTAATGATTGCACAACCGCATAGAATTCTTTGTCATATGTGGAGTAGTTCAGTTTAGCTCTGCTCAATTTTTCAATGAAGAAGGCAATTGAGTGCTTTCTCGACTGAGTACTCCGCCTATGCCAATGCCTGAGGCGTCGCACATAACTTCAAATGCCTTGGCGAAATCAGGAAGTCTCATTACAGGAGCTTCGATCATTCGTTGTTTGATTTCTTTGAATGCCTTGGCAGCTGTAGTGGACCACTGGAACTCTTCTTTCTTCATGCAATACATAATTGGGGCCATAATAATGCTGAATCCCTTAATGAATCGCCTATAAAATGTTGCCAGCCTATGAAAGCTTTACTTCTCTGATATTTTGAGGCTCCGGCCACTCTATAATCGCCTGAATTTTTAATAATCAGCTGAAACCCTTTAAGCGGATGCAGCAAACCCCAAGAATATGACTGTCATTCATGAACACGTATTTCTTAGGATTTGCTTACAATTTCTCATTTCGCAGCGCATGACAAACTTGCCTGAGATGACCCACATGATGTTCTAGTGTCTTATTGTAAATCAAAATATCATCAAAGTAGATGACAAGGAATTTACCCATGAAGGACCTTAATACTTATGTCGTCACTCACATGAAAGTGCTGGGAGCATTTGTCAAACTAAAAGGCATGACCATTCACTTATATAGACCATCTTTGGTCTTAAAAGCCATCTTTAACTCATCTCCTGGACGAATTTGAATTGATGGCAGCCACTTTTCAAATCGATGTTTGAGAATATGGGGACTCCAGACATCATGTCCAACATGTCATCCAGTCTGGGGATGGGGAACCGATATTTGACGGTGATCTTGTTGATGGCGCGACTATCCACGCATATTCTCCACGAGCCGTCTTTTCTAGGGGTTAGCAATGCTGGCACTGCACACGGACTCATACTTTCTTTAATGAATCTCTTATTCAAAAGCTCGTCAACTTGCCTTTTGAGTTCAGCGTGTTCCGCAAGGTTCATTCTGTAGTGAGGCAAGTTGGGAAGAGAAGATCCTGGAACCAAATCTATGGCGTGTTTGATATCACGCATAGGAGGTAGACTATCCGAGAGTTCTTCTGAAAAAACATCAGCAAATTCCTTCAGTAAGGGGATTGCTGCTGGAGAAATCTGCTCCGGACAATCATTATTGATTTCTCTAGCAATAAGTGCAATGACTGTGGATCTCTTGGCAATCTCCTTTTCAATAAGCTTGGAACTGATCAGCGTTAACGCCTTTTTGCTGCTAGGTGCTTCAGTCTGCTTAGTCTCAGGTGTGAGCTGAGTTGGTCGCAACGAGACCAATTTGATCTTTTTCCCCTCATGAAGAAATGGACATGAGTTTGGACGTCCATAGATAGTGACATCTTGGTAATATAACCAAGGTCGTACCAAAATGATATGACTCACGTCCATGGTGACTACATCACACCAAATTTTGTCCGAGTATGTGGCAAGTAGGATCGGAATAAGACACCTTTCACATCAATGGACGCAAAGTTTACCCATGATACCTTGTATGGTTGAGGGTGGGGAAGAGTCTTTAACCCAAGTTTAGTTACCATACCTGAGGTGACGTCGTTGACGCAACTTCTACTATCAATGATGACCCGACAATTCTTATCACCGATTTTGGTGAGAGTTTGAAAAATTGAAGTTCTACGCTAGTCGTCATTTTCTTTATGTTTAGCCAGGGTGCACCTCACCACATTCAGGTGACGAATGATTTTGTCTACATCGTCAACTGATGGAGAGTGCATGGTCAAAACATATCCCAAGGTGGCAGCCTCATTAACATCAAAATCATGTTCCCAAACATCTCCTTTAGGATCATAGACAATTTTATCTAAATCATCCTGGTCACTGTCCGATTGGGTCTCAATAATCAACGTTCTTGACTTACTCAGACATTTTGCCGAAACGTGACCATACCCTTGGCATTTGAAACATTGAGCCTGTTGAATGGATCTAGATGACTCACCTGCGATTCCTTTGCCTTTGTCCTCGCGCTTAGGATTGGAGTTGCTAGGTCCAAAATGAGACTGAGGTTGGGATGGATTAGGCTGATACTTAACAGTGTTCCTGTTGGGATTGTCCCTATAATCGGTGCGTCTAGGGAAAGAGGAAGCCTAAAATTGATCTAACTTTTGGACAGCTTGAATAGTTTGCTCCAGAGTAGAGATATCTCTAACAATACCGAAATCTAGATAAGACTATGGCATCAGACTCATCCTCACCACATCTCACTAAAAATTGATCAAACTTCTTGATGTACTCTGATAATGGTCGATTGTCTTGAGTTACACGTTGCTACTGGTCAAGCAGACGTTTGTACGACACAGGCAGGTAGTTCTCTTGGAGTTTCAGTTTCATCTCATCCTAAGTTTGAATAGCTTCCTGATGTCTGAGTCTCATTAGTTTCTCGATATTTGTCCAATATTGTCTAGCCTGATCCACCAATTTCATTCTGGCAAACTGAACCCTTCTCTCATCAGACATATCATACCAGTCAAAGTAGTGGTCTATGTCAGAAATCCATTCAAGAAAGATTTGGGGATCCAACTGACCATCGAAAGTTGGTGCCTCAAGTTTTATGTTCTTAAAGTTTACTCCCACAAAGTCATTTTGGTCATTATTCCTTGGGTAGCGAGGTCCAGCATGAGGTCCATTATCACTAACAAGGTCGGTAGTTTTTCATCCCCTAGTGTTTCTCAAATCTTGCTCCATGTTGTCCATCCGAGTGGTTAACCTTTCTATGAGTTTGATGAGATTGTCTAGAGCGGATTTCATTTCAGGAGTTGGATCGTGGGGTTGGTACTATGTTCCACTACGTGTGGTCAGGCAACAGGGTGTCTGGATGCAAGATGTAAGACACAATGCAAAAAATAAAACCAAAAATGATCAAAGAATACCAACTAATATGAAACCTAATGCAGAATGATCAATAGTGATAAATCAGCAAGTAATTCAGTTCTGATATGCGGTAAGTATTCCATTACTCATTTTCATCTAGGCAACAAAATTTAATTGAAGCGATCAGGTATTAGAAATACTGCGTAATGTTGATCGTTTTAAAATCGAGAACAAATTATTTGAGTCAGGAAAAGTTCTAGTGTAATATTCAGATGCAGCAAATAAAGTCAACAGATTCACTCGCTTACAATTTATATAGTGGACAACGACAAGCCAATAGCACAAGAGATGGATCAATCTGGTACAACTGGATAGGTAACATTATTGGAAAAGTAGTAGAATTGAGTGGGTTATGAATTACCTCAAAATTACCTACACTGAGGAGAAAAAATCCACCCACTACAACTCTGAACAGTAGTGCTATGAGCTGCGAACCTGCCGCCTTTAGAACGACGCGAATCGAGTACGAAACGGTCTCTAGAAGATGGATGCTGCCTTTGGACTGGGTGACTCAGACAAGTTGACTCAATACTCAACTGAGTTGGCTGAGCTGACTCAGTGTCAACTGAGTTGAACATGGATCATGTGGGCCGGATCGGATCTGGTTTTCTGAGTAAACCCGTTACCCACTTCCAATTGGGTTATTAAGATCGGGTTGAGGGAATCAAGATCTCACAAAAAACCCAAAATTGCTTATTCTCCTCTCGAACGCGGCGGAGCTGAACCAGGGAAATGGAGTCTAGGGCTCCAACGAGCTTCTTCGGCGGGCGTCGAGCGACGAAGACGTCAAAGGGTAATCCGAGGATCGGATGATGTGTGGAGATCCGCTGCTTGATTTTGGAGAGGAAGAGACGTCGTCAAGGTTGTTGGATGGTGGAAATGAGGTAAGGGAGACGTTGGGATCGTCGGAGGGTGGAAAGGAGGCATACTGCTTCGGAGATGAGTTTTGGAGGAAGAATCGAGGCCGTTGGAGGTAGATCTCACCATCAATTTGGATCTGATGGCGCAGAGCTTCGTTGCCTGATTTGGAGGCGGAGGAGAAGATGCTGAGGTCACAGAGATGGAGGAGGCGACTGGAGTCGTTGGGATCTGCTCGCCTGAATGAGATGACGGTGGAAGAAGTCGTTGATTGCTAATGGCGTGGCCGGCGACTAACTCAGTCGAAGGCAAAACTCGAGGGTAGCAGCGGAGCTCCGGCGAGGTTACAGCGAGGCTCAGGCGCTAATGGCAGAGGGGGAGACTTGGATACGGTGGCGGAGGAAACCCTAAATGGGTTTGGGTGTGCTGGGGTGTTGAAGAAGATGAACATGGACCTTTTTTTGGTAATCAAAGAGAACTAAGCGAACAGTAAAAAAAATTTTTTTGTAGGAATTTGTGGACGGGAATATGAATTTCTGCTCTGATATCAAAATAATGTGCAATCAAATATCAAATTAGAGAATTCAGGGTTTTAGATATGATCACAGGTCGCAACCTGGATCTAGGCTTCACTACCAGTTGAATCAATCAAAATAGACTGAATCAAAAAATCAAAAGCAAAGCTTTATATCCAAATATTCAATAATAATTTATTCATCAAACTGAGTCTTTTAAATAGACTCCTACAGAGAAGAGTTTCACCACATAACAGATGTGGTACTAAATACTGGACTCAATAAAACAATACGAAATAAAAAGGACTCAATAAACTAGACCTATTCAGGATTCCTCAAACTAAAACGAAGTCCGATTGGACTCAAACAAAAAACAATGAACAGAATAAAATACGGACTATATGATCCTCTAATAATAACAACTGGCTCATGAATAACTAGGGCTCAAAATCAGGCCCAAAGTGGTGCCAATGTGACAACGACGATGGCGCTGATGATATGTACGTAGAGGAAAAGGTGTGATGCCCCCATCACAAACTACCTACACAGTATCAAAGTGGCAAAAATAAATATAAAAGGATATAAATATGCATTCAAAATGCCATTCATCACACCTCATACCTAGCTTTTGCTAGTCCTCGAGCAAAATCTAAGTTAAAAAGAAAATAAAAGTACTAAAAAAATAAAAATTCTAACTTACTTTTGTAGGAATCACAGTTACACTTAGCATGTGCAATAAGTCGTTAAAGCCTTAGGTTACCCTAGTGGATGAGTGTTGTCTCGTGAGAGTTTTCAGTAAATTTCTCCCACAAAATTCGGTGAAAGAAATAAAAGATAAGAAAAGATTAAGAAAAAATGATAACTGAAAATAAAGATAACTGAAAATAAAGAAAGTAAAAAAATAATAAATTTTTTTTATATTTTTTATGCACAAGTGTTCACTAGCAACTAAGTTCATAAGTATCCAATAAGTTTAATTTCAATCAAGTTCAATCTCAAATCAAGAAATCTCATTTCTTTTTCTAGAGATTTAAATTCAATATTTTCATACCATTCTTTTTAAGTTGTCCAATCTATGCATTTTCGTGTTAGTGTAAATAGTCTTTAGCTTGGGAATTTTTGATTCAAAATTTTCCATACTTAAATATGTTTCTATTCACACACACACATATAGAGTTCGAAGTATTACCACTTCGTTGCCCTTTAAGCAATTCTCTTTTTTTTTATACATATAACTCATCCAATTCTCTTTCGTGTAAATATCAAGGCTTCTTGAGGCCAAGATATCTAAATAATTGATCATTAGACTTGTTAATACATAAATTTTTTTAATATATATTTCCACCTAATTCTCTTTCGCGTAAATACCAAGACTTCTTGAGACCGTAGTACCTAGCTACTCAAAACTTAGGTTTTTCACCGTCTCTTTATATATATATATATATTCCATATTTAAATAAGGTCAAGTTTTCCTTATCATCCCAAGCATGAAATTATAGTGTAAGTGTAATGACAAATGCATAATCATGTAAACAAAATGAAGCTTTTTCAGTTATTTTGTTCTGATATTTGAGCAGAAGTACCACTATACCCAAATGAAGCTGATTGGACAGGCTTATTGGTAGTGGAAAGACACCCATATCGGCGATTAGTGTTAGTTTGTCTTACAAGATTATCTTCGTACTTTGTATGCTCCATACATTCTTTATGCATCTGAGGCAGATTGCAAAGAGCCTAATGTTGAGCAGAAGTTTGAGCTCGAGAAGCCACAATTTAGTGATATAGTCACTAAATGTAAGGAGATCCTAGATAGGGAACTCTTAGCAAGCTAATGTTGCAAAGGTTGATCCAGATCAAGAGCCTCCAGCTCGTCAAGCCAGATATTATTAATGAGCCAGATTTAAAAGTTGTTGATAAGACAGAGCTAAAGTCAGAAGTAGAAGAGCCTCTTATTGAGACTCTTGTAGATATCTTTCAACAGAGCTTACCAGGGAGCTAGTGTCATTTTTGACAGCTATGAGAGCCTCATTATCCTTGAGATCGCTTGACGTTTACAACCCATTATGTTTTTACATGAGACAGGATCATAGGAGATCAGTCTACTCATGGTTTGAAGTGCAGTCTGTTCAGTGTTCATTATGGATGATTCGTATGTGTCTGCTACATGTGATTGGCTCGACCTACCATCCTTCACAACCGGTTTGCCACGGAAGCCAGTTCCATCTCCACCACCTTGGTTCAGCCATGATGCATCAGTGCTGATTTCATGACCGCTACTTTGTCCTGATTGAGAATGTGTGATGTGGTTCGACCGCGTTGTGCTTATTTTGTACCTACCACTATATTCATCGGGAATGAATGATTTCAAGCCGGGAGAATGATGGGGAATCAAACGGTTCAAATTTAGCAGGATTTAGGGTTTTATTTGAATTTAGATTTAGTAAGTTTGGTCTAGATTTAGGAGTTATTTGAATTTGATTTGGGTAGATTTGATTTTATCAGTAATTGCACGTATTTTAGGCTATAAATAGCTATGTACGGAATTTTGAAGTGAATGATGATTGAAATTAAAATTTGGTTCCCTTGTGGAAACTTGTATTGTTTGGTTTAATCTCATTCATTGAATTGAGTCAGGCGGTGAAGCCAAGATCTGAGTTGCGATCTGTGATCATATCCAATCCCCAATTTCAATGTTCTTCTCAATACCACAAAATCCCCACCACAAACCCTAAACTCCCCTCTGTCCCACATCAATTCTATTTGTGTAGTTGATTTTGACCCTCAGAATCCTTAATACCAATTGGCTAACTCACATTTGTTATGTTTATGCGTGTTCTTTAAATTCAAAGTTATCATAAAGTTGTTTCATACCGGCTTCAATTTATTCAATGTTTAGTGTCTGCTTGCTTAGTTTTCCATGCTATTATTATATTATTTTAGATACTATTTTATACTCTCACTTTCCCCCCTTCATGCAGGTTGTAGCACGATTTAATGAAGTTGTAACAAATTTGTTACTGGAGGGAGCTTTAGAGACATTTAGGCGATATTCAGTTAGAGATGAAGACATTACTGTATGCACCTTTAACTTTATTCTTAAATATCTTCTCTTTTCATTAAGCGGTGGAAATGTCTTTCTGATGCTCTCCCTTCCTCTTGTCTCTTTCTATTTTTGCCCGCCCCCTTTGTGCACGCGTACGTGTTTCTGTTTCCCATGTCTCTTATTGCAGACAATCTGATCATTTGGTGATGCAATACCAGTTGGAAGGCTTTATTGCTGTGCACTTACACTATATTATGGATATGGAATAGTGCAATACCATTTGCAAGTGTCCATTTTTTCAAGTATTTAAATCATGATATCATTCACAAGAATATGCACATGCCTTAAATCTTTATTGGTTTGTTTATCCTAGAACTGCAGTTTATACAGTTTCTTTTTTCTAGAAAAATCTACAATTTTTAATATAAATTCCACTGTATGACTCGGTTGACAGCCTAACCTCTATGGAATAATGTAGTATGAAATGGAAAAACTGATATATATTACACTTTACCTGATTCTTCGATGAACTGGTGGTGCTTTATGAACCATAAGTATAGGGAAAAACAGATATATTACACTTTACCAATTCTTCGATGAATTTGTGGTACTTTATGAACCATAATTCTATATAACTCTTCCTTCTTTTATTGTTATTCTATTTATGTATTTAGAATTTTAGTTAGATATTACATATGCAAATTGAGTTCCTTAAGAAACTGGTGTTACATTGTTTCCCTTTCAATTCATCAAGGCAACACTAAGTTGTTAAAGTTCATAGATTTTCTGTCTTATAGGTTGAATGCTACTATGAATAAACTATGGAAAAAAGGACCATTTTCTGATTGGAACTGTTTTATTCTCTAGGTTGTCAAAGTACCGGGTAGCTTTGAGATACCAGTGGTTGCACAGAAGCTTGGGAAGTCAGGAGATTTTCATTCAATATTATGTATTGGAGCTGTGGTAACCTCCTTCTCTTTCAAATTTACATTTTACTGTAAAATATGGGCTTAATCTTGTCCTTTATATGTGCCGTTTCCTGTAGATCTGAAAAATATTCAGTATGAGAACTATGTTGTACAAATGGCTACTTTAACTAGCAAACCTGGCTTGTCTTGTGTTGGTTCTAGGCTTCTAGCTAATTGGCTTTGTGGTGAATTATCAGAACACTCTGCCTCTCTGGAGTCTGGACGAAGTTTTATCAAGGACATAAAGAATTTGTTCATCCCCGTAGTATTTAATTCAGATATCTGACATACTGGAATCTGCTTTTAGTCCTATCAGATTTACTGGCTGACACCTTCCGTCATCTAACCCAGTACATAGAGCTCCTTAATCTCACTATTGTAATTGAAGGAACATTCTAAGCATGTTTCTTTTAATCATGTTTAAATTACTATTGATTTTTATATTATTTACTGATCACCATTTATATTGTCCAAACCGTGTTATCTTCTAACTGCCTTTTACATTCTAATTTGTCGATAATCTAGTGTATCGTATGAGGGTCCCATGGAGTGTAAGTTTTCTATGGCACATTACCATCCACTGATTCCAAGGGCAGTGGCTTAGGAATATCCATCCAAATGCTTCCAATTTTGAGTCCATACACATTTTTGCATGCACACCTAAAAACTATTGCCATTTAACTGCCTTCAGTGATGTACATGCTATATGTTGTTGTATCGTAGCTCCCATTGTAGTTGTTGCATAGGCCTGATATACTAGATAACTCATCTGGAGATAGTAGGCCTTATTTATTCTCTAATTTCCTGGGAAGTCCTGAAGATTGTCTTGCTGTAATTAATTTTTGCTCCAACCCTGGCTGCAGATAAGAGGTGATACTACCCACTACGATGCTGTTGCTAATTCAGCAGCATCAGGGGTACTTTCGGCTGGAATAGGTTCAGGTCTGTTGACTTCAATTTATTATGATGAATAGTGTTTTTCTTATCAATGTGTATGACAAAGTCAATCTTGTTATCACCAAATTATCCCTGCATTTATTGTTTGACTTGTTTATGTTCACTTCAATAATCTTTTTGAATATATTTTTTCTAATTTCTTCCTGTCATTGCTTTCCCTGTTCTCTCTATGCTGGATATTTCTGGTTATGAAATTTTATTTTATCTTTATATTCTTGCAAATGCATTGTCTTGTCAACTAATATTCCTTTCTTGTTCTTTATGGTTTCAGTCCCATTAACTGCCCCATCTAGTCCTTGCTCTATAGCCACCATCTTTCTTTCCATGAATCGTGGACCACTACACCATATCAATTGGATACTATGTCATTCTTGGTCCTCAATCTCGTTCCACAAGCTCGTTATCTCATTCTTTCCTAGGATATGCGATACTAATCACCTATGTTGCATGGACATGGCAACATTGAAATGGACACGAAACATGAATACGTGACATATTCTTAAAACACACGACGCGTGTACCCGACACGCGTGTCGGACATGTTTCGGATATGGCACTGTTCCATGATAGAAGTGTCCATACTACATAGCTAATCACTGTGTACTTTACCACTTGCCCCCATGAGACATAATAAAGTGCTTCCTTGCAGCCATATTTAAATTACACTCAGCAAAATCAGCGGAAAAAGATCATTCAGTTAGGGATGATAATGGGCCGGGGCAAACTGGGCCTAGGGCAGGCCCCGGCCCCAAAATACTTGAGCTCTAGCCCTGGGCCCTAATTCAACCAGCCTCGGCCCCGGCTCTTTGGCTTCCATTTGGACCCTAATGCTATTTAAAAATTAAAGGAAAAAAACACTTATATTTTTTTCTTGCTTATTTGTCTCAAACCCAATTTTTTCTAAAATTAAGAGTCTTTGCTTTGTCTTTTAAATTTTGAAAAAGTATACAATAATACCAATTTGTAGTGTAATAGTAATATTAATTAGGAAATGATTGAAAT
Source organism: Agave tequilana (assembly GCA_038442645.1). Classification (NCBI taxonomy): domain Eukaryota; kingdom Viridiplantae; phylum Streptophyta; class Magnoliopsida; order Asparagales; family Asparagaceae; genus Agave; species Agave tequilana. The sequence goes on from JAVJIF010010037.1 coordinate 56,073, forward strand.
TGATATTGAATTTGAACTCATAAGTAGGGTCTAAAATGAGCCTCCTTAAGGGTTAGGGTTGGGCCTAGTATAAGCCCCGTCCCTAAAATAAGGCCCCAACCCCTATCCACTTTGACCGGGTTGGGTTCCCTGCGGGCCCCGACCCTACAATAAGACCCCAACCCCTACTCATTCTGACCGGGCCGGGGGTTCCCCGCGGGCCGGTCCTAACCCATTATCCCTTCCTTTAGTAGATAGAGTCGCATCAAGTTGGCTAAGCCCTTGTTGACACCTATTTCATGCACTAACTACTCTTTACCATACAAAAAAGTACTCTTGTATTTCATGTGTATTTCTTAGTTAAAGAAGCCTTAAAGAGGATGAAGTCAAGGAAAGCTGTTGGCTCGGATGGAAATCCTATTGAGGTATGGAGATGCTTAGGAGAGGTGGTCGTGAGATGGCTGACAAACCTCTTTAACAAGATCTAGCTAACTAAAAAGATGCCAAATGTGTGGAGGAAGAGTACCTTAGTACCTCTCTATAAGAACAAGGGTAATATCCAGAGTTGTTCAAACTATCGTGGAATAAAACTCATGCTTCATACTATGAAACTTTGGGAAAGATAATAGAACACAGGTTAAGGCATAATGTTACAATATCAGAGAACCAGTTTGAGTTCATGCCGGGGCGATTGACGACAGAGGCTGTTCATTTGTTTCGTCAACTTATAGAGTGATTTCGAGAGAGGAAGAGAAATTTGCTTATGGTCTTTATTGATTTAGAAAAAGCTTATGATAAGGTGCCAAGAGAGGTATTATGGTGGACATTGATGAAAAATGGAGCCCCATCAAATATATTGACATAATCAAGGATATGTACGAAGGAGTAGTGGCAAATGTCAGAACTTATGGAGGCATAACAAGTGATTTTTCTATTACAATTGGATTGCATTGAGGATCTGCATTGAGTCCATTCTTATTTGTTATAGTGATGGATGAGCTTACTAGAGCTATTCAGGATGAGATACTGTGGTGTATGTTATTTGATGATGATATTGTCTTAGCCGATGAGACGAGAGCTTGGGTAAATGCCAAATTGGAGTTATGGGGGCAAACTCTAGAATCTCGAGGGTTTAGATTAAGTAGGGCCAAAACAGAGTATATGGAATGTAAATTCAATAAATAAGGAATTCGAGATTATAGTATTGTGAGACTAGATGGATAAGAAATACCGATGAGCAGTCATTTTAAGTACTTGAGTTCTATTATCCAAAAGGATGGGAAGATCGATAGTGGTGTCAACCATAGGATCCAAGCCGGCTGGTTGAAATGGAGGAGCGCACCAAGAGTTTTATGTGATCGTAACATTCCGTTATGGCTGAAGGGAAAGTTTTATCGGACTGCTATTAGGCCAGTTTAGTTATATGGCGCAGAATGTTAGGCTATAAAGAGGCATCATGCCCAGAAGATGAGCGTAGTAGAGATGCGCATGCTTCGTTGGATGTGTGGTAACACGCGGAGAGATAAGGTGAGAAATGAGAATATTCATATTAAGATAGGTGTAACCTCTATAGAAGAGAAGATGAGAGAAAACCGCCTACGATGGTTTGGTCATGTGCGACGTAGGCCTACAGATGCGCTAGTCCGACGAGTAGAGCGTATCAATTTAGGGCAAGTTAAAAGAGTGCAGGGGAGACCGAAGAAAAGATGGATGGAGGTAATACGGCAAGATATAGGGGCTAAAGGTATTAGTGAAGGCATATTTCTCGATAGGAATGAGTGGAGAAAGCTGATCCATGTGCCCGATCCGGCGTAATTCTCTTTTGGTTCATGAAGCCTACCCCAAATACTTGGGACATATGACTTAGTTGTTGTTGTTTGTTATGTATTTCATGTGTATTTATCCATTTGCACACATCTCAAATTTAGTGCTCCTTGGCCATCGCTGATGTGGATAAAGTCCTTGTTAAGAGAAGGAGTGGTTGCATATAATCGAGAAATTATTCACTGACTCCGAAAGGAAACCAAAAAGGTTTCTGATGTGCTTTTTGCTTTCTTTGTCCGCCTTTTTCTGTATTTTCAATTTTTCATACTTGTTGGATGGGAAATGGTTAGAGAAACAGAATCAGTCATCTTGAGTAACCGTTGTTGTTTGGTAGAAACAGAGCATTTCATTGTTATTTTATGATGAAAGTTGATTATGAACCGATGTTTCTTTCAAAGGATAATTAGCATTTTTCTCTTCTTTTGTTCGGAACATACATTTTGCTTGGTGTGTAAAAATGATTTTGTGCAAATCCAATTTAATCGACAGTAGTACAGTATGTTAAGGAGATTACAAGTTCTAACTTACAAAAATTGCAATGCTGTACTTCCAGTATGTAGAGAAAAAGAAAGAAAAAAAAACTAAAACTTTTGTCTTAGACCATTGCATACCAAGTCAAAAGAAATCTTTCCTCAGGCTCATCATTGCTGAAAAACATATTGAAGAAACTTCATCAGATTGTTGCTTAAGCAAGTTGAGTAATGTAAGTTTGCTCCGTATATAGCTAGTATATTCCAAACATTTGACTATTCAAGCTGCTACCCAATTCAGTAACAATTTCTTTTGAAGTCAGAAGAGTGATTTAGCAGCTTTACCAGGGTAATATCTAAAATAGTCTGGCTGGTAAGCAGCTGACACCATTATCTGCTTGCTTGGTTCATTTCTGTGCCATCATATCCCAGCTCTCTAGTCCGTCTTGCAACTCATCAACATATTTAGCAGTTAGTTTTGCTTTCTTGAGTTTGGCAGTGTGCTGTCAAGTTCAAACCGGATTATCAATTTTCACGTTTGACCCATTAAACTGAACCATCTGCTCTCATCTTTGCAATTAAACTGCACTTTAATTGATCATTTTGGTTTGCATGGACACTTTTGTCATTAAGCCATGTTGTGTAGGACATGTGTGAGTCACATGTTAGATACCGTGTCGTGTGTACTTTCTTAGACATTGCCATGTGTTGGCATGTCATCTCCATGTCAGCGTGTCTTTGTCCCCGTGTGTGTGTGTGTGTGTGTGTGTGTGTACCTTAATGTATGAAATTAAAACGCAGCTTGATGTTAAGGAATTATGTCACTATGGTAATCAATTAACTTTCCTAGTTTGATCTGAGAATTTGTTCAAGTGGATTGGGAATGATAATGGAAAAGTCTAAACTGTCTATAGTTGGATTCATAAAGTTATAGTTCTTCAATCTGATCAAGCTAGGACTCAATTTGACCTATGGTAGCAAACAATATACTTTTGGTTTGTTCTGGCCTGTCCTCTTTTTGGTTTGTCTTTTTTATTTCCCCTGTTTTGTTAATTTGATCTAATGCGATTACATTATTATGTCCTCAATGAAATTTTATCTCTGCCATTTATAACTCGAGGAGGAGGAATACCATTCATCGCGTGTCATCGCGCGCAAGAGAGAAGACAATTTGGGATTTTGGCCTTTTACATTGATGACGACCTGAAAAGAGGATGCATGGGCGCATTTCTCTTACGATCGTCTATTTATACCCCACCACACTTCTATAACAATGTGCCAGTTGAGCAACCAATTAATTAGGATCTCATTAATTACTATAAATTGCAATTATCCAATCAAAGCAGTCAGCAGTTTGAAACTGTTAATTAGTATCCAATTAATGATGCATGCATGCACACGTGCCAGAATACTAGTGTAGTTACTTCATTTTGCTGCTTCAGCTTTGCTATGTCAATTTGAATTGGGTTATGACAACACAATGGAAGAGAGGAAATGAGGATTTAAGTAAAGACATAAATCTCATACTCCAATTGTATGATGGAGTAATCCTTTGTCATTATTCCATTGTCGTAATCTGATTCAGTAAAAGGTCACATTCTGTTACTATGGCCTAAATCCTTGGCTTATCATGGTTAGATGTCATGATTAATATAAATCATGTACTTGTGACTGATGGAAATTGGATACGCTACTCGGATATTTAAGAATACTATACCTTTTGCCTAATTCCAGTATTCTGGCATACCTCCTAACTTCAAAACTATGTGCCAATTACAAACTTCATCAGGAAAAAAGAAAAAAACAAAAACAAAGAAAGACAGAAAGAGAGGACTGTGGTTTGGAGATGGAAATTTTGCAGTTGCTTTTTGTGTTACCTGATGATTGAAAAATTTGTGTGGTTTCAATTGGTACTTGTGGTATATTTCCTGCAGTTTGGTTTTAGCTAGTGATACTGCCTTTTCTTTACATGAAATGCAAACAGATGAATGAAAATATAAAACAGTTGACTTACCTGTTATACTGAGTTTTTTTTATAATAATATTGCAGGAGTTCCATGCATTTTTGGAGTTCTAACCTGTGAAGATATGGACCAGGTAATTTGCAGTGTACAGCGAGTTTTCAAAAACTGTGTTGAATTAATGAATAAATTTTAAACCAGAATGTTGTCTATTAAAATCCTTTTCTGTTAATCTACCTTTATTTAACTAGTAAGGTTGCTTGTTACATTTATATTTCTTTATCATTTCATTAAGAAACCAAACAAAGAAAATCAAATGCTTTAAATGCTCGCCTTTGTTTTATTATTTCTGTGAAAATCAATTGCTTGCACATGCATTTTTAAATGGAAGGATCTCAAGTTCTAATTCCTATTATATGAATTTTCTCTTAGTACTCACATATCTGCCATCCATAGGGGGCTCCGCTGAAAGTCACAAGCATCAACTTGTATCGCCGTAGTGTTGATATATGCTATTTAGGACAAGGTCTATTTCTGGGAAATCATATATGGGTGAATGCTGAGATGCCTTTAAATGTGATATATGCTATTTAGGACACGATCTGTTTCTGGGAAATTGTGGATGGTGAATCCTGGAGCCTATAGAAATTTTATGTAGGTGTTAGATTTTTCCTCCTCGGATGCAACAGGTAGGATGCTTGCCACTTGCCACATGCATTTATCACTTGCCATTCTAGCTGGAACCATGACATAGTTGTGAAGAATGAATGTAACGAAGAAGGCAGCTCTTTGCCATGTCTACACTTTGGTTGCTTGTTTCTCTCTCTCTCTCTTTCTTTCTTTGTTTTTTTTTGTGACTTTAGTGGGCTGACTGTAACCTGGGCAACATTATCTTCTCGTTACAGCATTTGAACACTTATCCATTATTTTGATGCATAAAAATCATCAATCCTTCAAGTTAACCACATTATGTGACATTTCTCTGTAAATGCTTTCAAATTCTAGCACTGCATACATATAAAATAATTTAGGTAACTGCTCAAGCTGATCGGACAAATCATCCACATGCCACACAATTTCCATATTGTTTTTTTTATCAAAAGTTTGAAATATTTCGATGTTGGATTCTTTTGACACACCGACACACACTTAAGTTTTGTATTATGTCCAGAAACACACAAGAGAGACAATATAGCTTTTGACGAAGACAACCTAGATGCTATTATGATTGTCAAAAAGTATTAACATTATCATACAAATTATTGGGGTTTAGTGTGATTAAGATATTCTCAAAAATTATTCTTTATTTTTTCTCTTTTTGAGACAGATTTAATATATTTGTTTCCATTTCAGATAATTATCCTACTTTGGCTTTTGTGCAAAAAATAAATGCCCCTAATTGATATAACAGGCTTTGAATCGTGCTGGTGGAAAAGCTGGGAACAAGGGTGCTGAGGCTGCTCTAACAGCAGTAAGTTGTCTAACTGCTTTCATAAAACTGATTTATCAAATATGGGTTTATTTCTCAGAAAACTTTGAGGCTTTCCTTCATTCAAATGGTTCTCTCCTTCATTTTTCATGTAGATTGAGATGGCGTCGCTCTTTGAACACCATTTGAAGTGATGGGTCACAGTAGTCAGCAGCATATCCAAATTGAATGTCCAATCTCAAGTCTCTCTTTGACCGGGAAGCCTTTATACGAGTATTTTGAGGAGATGCATTGCGGTTTTTTGTCCGAGCTTTTTGTAACTTTTGTTCACTAGCATTTCAGCTCCTCTACTTCCGGAGAGCTGAAAGCTGAGTTGCTGTTGTTGCGCCTTCAGAGTCGGTTCTTCTCGAGGGTAGAAACTGAATATAACTTCTTTAAAATAAGCTAAATTGCAGCCCTAAATTAGCCATTAACCATTCATCAAGGAAGAAGCAGATCCTTGACCAAACCTGGCTATTAGGCAGATTGTTGTTAAACCTTCTTTGCTCTGTATTTGTATTCCTTTGGAATGGACAAATAAATATTTACTGAAAATGTTAATTTGTTGCTCCCTCTTAATTGTTGTGAATTGAATGAAGTCAACCTGCAGTATACGTGCAGCTATATGTTGGGTTTGGTTTTCACTGTTTTTGAGTAAAATTTTGGAAATGAACCTGTAATCTTACATTGTTGGGATCTGTTTTTAAATTTTTCTTTCTTGTAACATATATGATTTATATTTGTCTCTCTCACAATTTAGTGATGAAGTTAAAGGTCAGATGGTGCTGTGATTCTTCATCAAGATGAACAAGGAGTTGCGTTTCTAGTTGAGAATTGAACTTCTGATAGATTGCTGGATGTACTATGTCATTCATTAACTGAGCTTTCTGTAGCGCACGAAACGATTTGAATCGTATGTGCAAAGTGTATTAATTGAGAGGAACTATGTAGGGGTGATATGTTGGTTGTAAAAGATGTACTTGGTGTTATTTTGCTATAGGTTTATCACTTTTTTATATTTCAAGCAAGTTATTCACTAATTACTCTTTGACATGTGTGTTGATAGAACATGGAACATCACCCCCCCACCACCACCACCACCACACGCGCGCGCGCGCGCGCACACAACAACCACAACCCAACCCCATGGGTATTTACCATCGGGCCAACCCGTCGATATTAAAAACAACATTTCTCTGCAAAGAAAATCTTGGGATTATTATTATTATTATTTAATTATGTGATTGTGTTTAACTAGAGATAGGAATCTTTTATTAACCATTAGATTAGATCTATGATTAGATTGTGTCTTAGGATTTTTTTTTTCATATCTTAGAAAGACTATTATAAATAAGAGTCTACATAATCAAAAGTTTGTGAGGTTTTTCTCTTTCCGCATTTTTCTCTATTACTCCCAAATTCTCTATACAACACGTCATCTACATGAATGCTCTAAGAAGAGATACGATCGTTGACAGAGAAAAGCCGCGTCGGTATAATCGATTTAAATTTTTTTCTTTATTTTCATAGAATTTTATTTTCATATTGTTTGGACATCCGCTAGTTTGATCACTCTAAATTTTTACAGTATATGTTTAGGTTCGTGTATAATATCATATCCAAAATTTATAGCGATCCAACGGATGGATCTTAAACTATTCTAGAAATACTGTTGCTGTTTGTATTTTCATTCAACATTCAAATCTCATATTTCTAATTAGTGTAGAAAGTTTGAAACTTTAATATTGTATAATTGATTTATTGAGATTGAGAACATGCTAAGAATCTTACAAAGAAGTGATTTTTATGTTATTATATTATTGTTCATGCGAATTATGCTTGAGTTTTTATATGATATTCTACATGAATTTTTATGTTTAAAAAAAATTGCTATGTTATGAAAACTTGTTAAGCATGTTTGTCAAAGTTATTTTGGTTAAATTAATATGGTAAATTGAATGAGATTGATGTTAATACTTTTTAATTATCAATTTTGGAACTAAAATCATGAACAATCACACTACATATAATTCACACACATGTATGATTATTTTTATTCGCTATATATATGTATTGTTATATTGCGTTTAAGAATGTAGGTACAATGAACTGGAAGTTCATATTAATCTCGAACTGGAAGTTCCGAGTATGCCAATATGGAATATGTAGTTTTCCTAAAACTCATAAATTATAACATATCTAGAAGTTTATATGATTAATTCGTTTACCATACCATGTTATAGAGCTTGAAGTTCTTATTTAGATGCTTGTGAATGCTCTTTTACACAAAGTAATAAAGAACACAACTGGTTCCATTCCTATAGAGAACGTCGAACCTTAATAAGCTGGATTTCACTGCTTTGGATGTTTCTGAAAGAACCTACTTGAAGAGTTACCATTGAGTCAGACAATAAGACAGAAGAATCTGACAAAGCCATAGCTGTGATCTTCACCCGAAGACTTATGCCTCACACCTTCCAGACGGAATACCTCACAGAAGAGGATCCCAGGGCTCTCTTTGGATCGCTCTTCAGGAGTGTTTTAACCACCAAGAGATGATCTACTTACATGAAGCAAGACACGATTGACAAAACTTTCATTTTCAGGACTTTAAGTCCGTGAATGAGTACAATTTTGAAGTTTGTAGTATCTGATCACTTCTCAAGTTCTGTGAGAAATATTTGACTGAGACTGATCTCCTAAAGAAGACTTTCTCAATTTTTCATGCCTCCAATATGCTCACAACAATATAAGGAGTGTGTAGGCTGTCTAAAAATCACTGAAGACAAGTCATCAAAAAGCAGAATCCAAACTCCAGACGCAAGGCTAATCATTGCAACCAGCACAACACCAAGACGCGAGGGTTAAAACCCGCGTCTCAACATCACTGCAATGACCAAGACGCGGAGCATGAAAGCCACACCTCAGCATTACTGTAGTACCAAGACGCAGAGTCCAAAGCCCGCATCTCACATGAAGCTTGCGTTTCTCAAGCATCACCTCAATGGTAAAAGCGAAGCCCAAAACCCGCGTCTCGATTATAACTGGCCTCATTACTGGGTCAATTACTGCCAACGTAATGAGGGAGTTAACCCTTATTATGGAGTGTTTTTAGGAGACACTTTTACCCCCTGAAACCTCTATAAATAGCCCAGTTTGCTATAGAAAAGGGGGTCGGAAAAATCTTTGGTCAGAAGAACTTCGGTTGTAAGCCGTAGAAGGACCAAGATCTCTAGCTAAAAGAAAGAGAGAGTTCAACTCTTCTAACAACTTGCTGTGTACAAGTTTATTTTTGCATACAGTCTCTTTGAGATTCTTGTTGGACAGAAGCTGTGTTACTTCGTCCACCATCCAAAGAAAGGATTATTAAGAGGTCCTGACGTTCACCTGCTCAACGGAAAATAAGATTCACTTTCCATCACCACATCAAGAACCCGGCATTAACAAAGGGGAGTTTTGAGCTTGAATATCTCCCCTCTCTTATAAAAGGATTATTGATCAATTGTAATTTTCTTTACAATCAGATAAAAAATTTACACCTCGATCTTCAATTTTTCCCACCAAATATGAGATGGTGACTCCGCTGGGGAGTACTTTCTCTACCGATAAGCAAGTCGTGACGCAAGGTGACGTCACCTACATGGGAAAAATGATCGAATCACTCATCGTCGAGTTCGACCAGGAAAGTATGAAGAGTTCCTCTCTTCCGGGTCCAAGAGTCCTAGGGCGTGGCAGTGCCGCAAGGTCTCCTCAGGGACCCGCTCTCAAGTTCGCTCTGAGATCCCTTCAGATGTGACTGACAAGAAGAGTGCCATGGCTAATCATATCACACGTAACACCCGCGTCAACGTCTCCCACGAGACCCACGAGGTTAGCGTTGCTGATATTTAGCCCGTTCATACTCGTTCTCTTCCTCAGTTCCAGGTCACCGGGGTTCCCAACAACACGTACGGTGTAACCGGAGCGCTGAACGTTGACAGAGACGACGCGCGTGTCAACTACAGACGCAAGAAGCTAGAACAACTATCTGTCCAGCAGATACAGAACACGAGGCTCAAGCCCGCATCTCTTTTGAGTTGCGTCAGACGCGCGTAAGTCCGTATATGGAGACCAAAACGCGAAGCCCAACAGGCTTGCATTTCTGAGACTTCCCTTACCAAACGCAGCGTTCAGCAGTATAAGGGCTATGCTTCTTCTCAGAGACACAAGACCCGCGTCTCCACAACCAGACGCAGAATTGAGAAAACCCGCGTATCTCAACCGTCGCTAACCAAACGCGACAATCAGCAATGTGAGGTCCGCGTCTCTACTCAGCAGAGGCACGAGGCCCACGTTTTGAAGTCAAAACGCGAGAGCTGTGCCTGTTTTGCACATCGCGAGTTTCACGTTTCTGAACCCTGCGTCTCAGATTCTCGACGCAAGGATGACTCTCAGAAGCTGAAAAGCCCTCGACAACCCAAGGCCAATCTCTTTGATCTCCCTCCCACGGATCTAAGAGATTATTTGACAAAGAAAAGGAGTGCTAATCAGATCACTCCATCTTGTTGTTGTTAACGGCTCATCACGGCAATATTCTCTGAATGCCGCTGCAGCACATATGCAAGCAAACAGTCGGTATTCAGACAATTGACCTCGACCTCCCGATCAACCAAGAGGTGTCGCTTTCACAGAAGGAGAGCCTTCTCTGACGTGGAGTACCCTGAAGTCACTGCGAACATGGCAAGCAGAAGTAGGGGAAAACAACTGGTGGTCAACTCTGACAAGTCTGACACGGAACCAGAAGGAGTGTATCGGCATACTCGCACTTAGACTGGTACAGTCGTCCCAATCAACTACAGTGCCCTAGGTCGGGGCATTGAAGTAAGTGAATCACACTCCGCCGTTGCAGAATCACAGGCCTTGAACTCTTTCATAGAGAAGGAAACCTTTGCGTACATGACAAGTACTCCCGAGGAGATGGCCAGGCGCTTTGAACAACAAGCCCAGGTCCAGAGGGAATAATTCATTATGATTCGTGCTCAACAAGAATCTATCTATTCCCTCAAGCAGATGCTTGTACAATTGCTTGAAGATAAGAGGAAGTCAACCGACAAAGCTTCTTTCTAAGAAGTCTAAATGCAAACGGAAAGAAGGAGAAAGCTCATCTTCCATAGATATCAAGGAGAAGGAGCAATCTAATTCCGAGTCGTCTAAATCCTTGTCTAAAGAGGAAGGCAATCCGGAGAATGGGGGTATTCATTCTAAAAGAATGAGTCAATTGGAGCAGCGTCTGGAAGCCCTTACCAACTGGAAAGGCCTCCAAGAAGCAGGAGTGGTCCGGCCATATCTGGCCGAGTGGGACCTTATTCCGTACCCTCCTAAGTTCAAAGCTTCGACCTTACAGGCTTTCGACGGCAAAGGGTCACCGAACCAACACGTTTACTACTTCAAGTCTCAGACAGGAAATGTAGTAGATAATGATGCCATCTTGGCACGTTGTTCATCGACACTCTAAAAGGACTTGCCTTTGAATGGTTCATGAAACTCCCAGAAGGCTCCATCAAAAACTGGGGTGATTTGAAAAAGCTCTTCCTGACACGTTTATTTGAAGACGACTCGGAAATTACAATGCCCACTCTCTTGGCAACAAAGCAGTGAAAGGGAGAGTCAGTCAAAACTTTTGTGGAGAGATTTTGGAATATGGCGCTCCGATGTCCCTGGTAGAAACATGCCGTCACAATCTACAAACTTCACTCCTACCCCAGATAGGAGTTGCTGAAAGTCGCATCTGGAAGCAATTGGTCCAGGAAGGTGAACAGGATGATGAAATTGTCGCCAGGGTTAGGGCAGAAGAAAACAAACCCAGACCCAAAAAGTCGACAAGGCGCGCGCCAGAAATATCTTTTCAATCAAAAAGAAGAGATACATTGGCGACAGAAACAAAATCCCCATCAATCCTCAGCCGGCCAGGGAGGGGTTCTTCAAGTCAGCCACGTGCCAACAAGCAATATTCCTTCAAAGACGAGCATGTTGATTCGTTGTTCAACTTATTCAACAAGAGCAACAGATTGAAGCTTCCTGAAGCTAGACGTCCTGAAGAAGTCGACAAGTCCGACAATCCTAACTACTGCCTGTATCATAGGATGCTAGGGCACCCCACCAAGAGTTGTTATGTCTTCAAAGATATCCTTCAAGTTCTGATCGATGCGGAAGTACTAAAGTTCCGTCCAGAACAGAAGAAAGTGACGGCTAATATGATATCATTTCTTCAGTTTGGAAAACAGCCTCCAGCACCATCCAGAGTAGTTCCCATCCCGAAAGGGGAACTAAGAATGATCAATATAGACCCACATCATCAACATGAGAAAGGTCTTGTACCTATCCCTACACCTCAGGGAGAAATTATGTGGGTTCATCCCGACCTTGTGGATGGCCAACAGTGGACTATTGTTATCAATAGAAAGTCCAAAGGCAAGGCGAAAGATTCATCCTACAATGTAGTGTGCGCTTCTTCCCGGGAAGCAGAAACTGATGTTCCCTCACTAATCGATTCGGAGGAGGAAACAATCGCCCTTGCCGCAGAGATCAATAAACCACTCGCGGCAGAAACTCATTCGGGTCAGTCGGATTTAAAGAAGTACGATGAGATGGTGGCAACCTCTCCTAAACCTACTACAGAGCCAACCAAGCCCTCCGCGAAGCAACCTGTGGAGAAGCAGAAAGAGCTTCAGTTTTCCAAGACTCTTCCAAAGAATAACGCGGAAGGATCTCCAACACCTTACCGTTTTGACGTCTTGGCTCAACTGGCCAATGTCCCAGCCAGGATTACCCTCTACGAGCTCCTGAGACTATCAAAGTCAATAAGAGAAGCTTTGAGGGAAGCCCTAGCTGATGCTGAGGTCTTCATGGCCTAGATTCCAGCTGGATCACAGGAGGAAGATGAAGAGGACTGCCTCCATGCCTCTCAAAATGCTCCCTGCATCACCTTCACGTCAGATGACATGGAGGTCAAAGGGAAACATGATCGGCCCCTATACTTCACAGGGTACATTGGATCATCTGAAGTGAGCCGCATTCAAGTAGATCCAGGATCCGCGTTGAGCATCATGCCTCACCGGGTTATGCATCACTTAGGGATCTCTACCCACTGATTGAGCGCCACCCAAACTACCATCTATGATTTCAACGCCAATGGTACGCGCCCAATGGAGAAGACCAAGCTCAAATGTCAGATCGGGGACCAAAGATCTGAAATGACGTGCTATATAATCGACGTCGACACTTCGTACAATTTGCTGCTCGGACGATCGTGATTCATCGTAATTCCATCGTCCCCTTCACTCTCTATCAAGTCATGAAGTACATCGACGAAAGTAGGAAAGTCCAAATATTGATTGCCGAAAGGCACCCGTTCAAGGGGATAGAGAACTATTTCACAGACTCCCTCCTGTACCAAGACTCTTTAGAGATGAACGAGAACTCACAGTCAGAGGAATCAGACTCTGGTAATGAAGCTGACACTGAGCCAGAGGCAGAAGAAGAGTGCATGTAGGAATTAAATCTACTTGTAACGAGCATTAATCAGCTCGATGTTAATAACACCGCCGAAGATATAGGCGAGTGGTATATTAATGAAGAGTTGAATTTGACTTACTTTTCTGTGTTTGCTTCTAATTCAGTGTTTGCTTCTAATTCAGTGCCATCATACACTAGTACAGAGGTGGATAATGGCCCCTGGTAGGCAATGGATGCTCTGACATCGTTGCATGTACCAATGAAGTCATCCCTCAAAACGTACCAAGATGTCGGTGATGCGCAAGAATCAGTATTCATGGTCCCAGCACGACGCAAAGGCCAAAAACCAATTCTTTTCGAAAGAATTAATTATGAATTGATGTCTCTCGAAGACTCAGAAAGCAAGAACGAATCTCCTCAGTTCTCTCATTATAAGCCAAACGCACTCAGAATGATAGAGAGGATGGGGTATGTTCTAACAAATGGTCCTGGTTTGAACTTCAGCAAAGGAAGAAGAATATTACCTCAATCTTTCATTCCAAAAGGGAAGACCCCCGACTATTACCATCGAACTCGCAGCGGTTTGAGCTATGTGTCAACTCCAATTCCATCAGCCTCTGAGTCCGAAGAGTCATTATACCATAATTACTCATCTGGCACGTCATCGTGGGAGTCGGACGTCAGTATCGGCAACCTCTTCGGAGAACTTTCAGTAAACATGGTTTCAACAAGCCACTTGGAAGATGAAGATGAAGAAATGATCTAGTGTGATACAGATCCTTAGATTAAACACCTAAATACTCTCTGGGACATTCGCTTTGAACAACGCGAACCACCCACGGAAGATAAGATCACCCAGATTAATCTGGGAGATGAGGCTAATCCTAAGCCCATCTTTATAAGCGAAAGCCTATCAACCTCCAGAAAGAAGACTAAATATCTCTTGTGCGAGAGTATATAGATGTTTTTGCTTGGAATTACGAGAACATGCCTGGGCTTGATCCTCGAGTGGCTATGCATCGCCTTAACATTAATTCAGACGTGAAGCCAGTTAAACAGCAGCAGTGATGATTCCGTCCAGAAATAATGGAAGCAATCCAGTCGGAAGTCAAAAAGCTTATAGATTCTGGCTTCATTAGGGAGGAGCAACACCCTGATTGGGTAGCCAATATCGTCCCCGTTACCAAGAAAAATGGGAAGATCCGGATTTGTATCGATTTTTGCGATCTAAATGAAGCCTGTCCCAAAGATGAATTCTCTCTCCCAATCACGGATATCATGATTGATAATACGTGCGGGTTTAAACGAATGTCCTTCATGGATGGATTCTCAGGGTACAATCAAATCAAAATGTACCCTGATGATGAAAAGCATACTTCTTTCAGGACACCACTGGGGGTATATTGCTATACTATCATGCCCTTCGGACTGAAGAACGCGGGGGTAACATATCAGAGAGTTATGAATGCAATTTTTAACGAACACATGCGTAAAACAGTGGAATGCAATGTTGACGACATTGCAGTAAAAAGCCGTACCAAGGGCGACTACATAGCTGATTTGAAGACAGTTTTTGAAATCATACGGGCACATCAGTTGAAGATGAACCCCACTAAATCTTTCCTGGGGGTAGCCAACGGTGAATTCCTAGGGTTTGTGGTGACATCCAAAGGAATTCACCTAGACCCAGAAAAAGTCCGTGCCGTCTGAGAGATGCAACCTCCAAGGAATCTCAGAAGGCTTAGAGGATTGCAAGGGCGACTAGCATACATCTGGAGGTTTATCTCAAATCTCTCCGGAAGATGCCAACCCTTCACCAAATTAATGAAAAAGGGCGTCTCATTCATCTGGGATGATGCTTGCCAACAAGCGTTTGAGAAAATCAAGCAGTACCTCTTGCAACCACCTGTCCTTACAGCTCTGGTGTCAGGAAAATCTTTCCTGATATACATTCGAGAGATGGATCATTCTTTAGGAGCTTTGCTAGCCTAGAATGATATTCAGGGACACGAGCAGACAATCTACTATCTGAGCAGAACCATGATCGGAGCCGAACATTGGATAACCCGATCGAAAAGGAATGTTTGACGTTAGTGTTCGCCGTCCAGAAAATGCGATACTACTTGGTGGGCCAAACTACGAATGTTATATCAAAAGTCAACCCTTTGAGGTTGCTCATGACGAAGCCATCGTCGCTAAATGATCGACTGGCAAAATGGGCCATACTGCTCTCCCAATATGAGATGCGCTTTCTACCGCAAAAAGCCGTGAAGGGACAAGCGGTGGCAGATTTCCTGGCTGAACATCCAGATCCGAGAGCGACCGAACTTTACGAGGATCTCCCACACGAAGTCGCTGAAGTTTATCTGACCCATACATCTTTTGAAAGACAGGTGTGGCAACTTTTCTTCGACAGTGCATCGAGAACAGGTCCGCAAGGGCATGTCGTAGAAGGAGTGGGGGTGATACTGGTCTCTCCATAGAACTACGTAATCCCTCGTGCATTCTCATTAACTGAGCCATGTTCCAACAATGTAACAGAATACAATGCCCTCTTGATTGGAATGCAAATCGCTGACGAGATTGGCGTTAAAAATCTCGAAGCATACGGTAACTCTAAACGCATCATTAACCAAGTTCGCGGAGAGTGCGAAGTCAGGCATAAAGACTTAGTACCCTATTTCAATGCAACTATCTCTATGGCTGAAAAGTTTGAAAACTTTTACATCGACCATGTACCACGCTAGCAAAATGAGCATGCAGATGCACTGGCATCTCTCGCTGCCTCCTTAGCCCTTCCACCTGAAGTAGTAGAGAAAGTACTTGTTTATAGCCAGGACTTGTATTGTCCAAGAGTCACTTTTGAAGATCGGCAAAAGCCGACAGGAGACTGTCAAGCCAAAGAAACTCTTGAGACGTCAGTCGGCCCAGAGCCTAGGGATTGGCGATTCCCGTTCATCGACTATGCCTTGTACGACATTCTGCCTAATGATCCCAAAGAGACGGCTTCCATTAGAAGGAAAGCCCCCAAATTCTACTATAATGCGATCACGTGAACACTGTATCGTCGATCGCATGACAGAATTCTTCTCCGTTGCCTATCACAAAAGGAGTCATAGGAAGTACTCAAAGAAGTGCATGTTGGCATGTGTAGAGCTTATCAGCCCGGTCCGAAACTCGGAGATCTACTCCGAAGACTGGGATATTATTGGCCTAGATGATCCCGGACGCCATCACTTACGCCAAACGATGCCACGCCTATCAAGTCCATGGCGATTTCATCCATCAAGCACCAGGATATCTTCGCTCTACAACCTCAACCTGGCCATTTGAGATGTGGGGAATGGACGTGGTCAGCCTTATCAGCCCACCTTCATCCAAAAGACATCGGTTCAACTTAGCTATAACCGATTACTTCTCTAAATGGGCTGAAGCTATTCCCTTGAGGGAGGTAAAGGCATCTGACGTGATCAATTTGTTAAACATCACGTCATTTTCCGCTTTGGTGTGTCACGATGGATCATTCATGACAATGGGTCCCAGTTCGTCAGCCAAGCTTTTCAAAGGTTCTGCAACAAGTTCAGAATCCAGAGTGTATTCTCAATGACATACTACCCAGTCGCTAATGGCCTTGCAGAAGCTTTCGACAAGACTATTGGAAAGCTTCTCAAGAAATTCGTTTCGAAAAGCCAACGTGACTGGGACGACAAATTAGGTGAATGCTTATGGGCCTATCGTACGACGATTCGAACTCCAACGAAAGCTACACTATTCTCTTTAGTATATGGGTGTGAAGCTGTACTCCCACTAGAAATTCAAATCCCATCTCTACGTGTCGCTTTGACGACAGAGGTGACGAATGAGGAGAAGTATCGACTGCGACTCCAAGAGCTTGAGGCTTTGGACGATAAACGCCTGCAAGCTCAACAACAAATGAGCTCTATCAAGCTCGAATTACCAGAGCCTTCAACAAGAAAGTCAAAGAGCGAACTTTCAAGAAAGGCAACCTTGTCTTAGCTGTCAGAAGACCTATGATGATGACGCATAAGACCAAAGAAAAATTTCAGCCCAAATGGGAAGGACCATTGTAGTAGAGTCGGTCTACTCAAATGGAGCATATCGCCTCATAACCTCAGACGGTGATACGCTCATGATGCCAATCAACGACAAATTTTTGAAGAAATACTATACTTGATAGCTTTCTTCTCCTGATCAGGTTAATACTACACCTCTGATCGAAACTCCAGATCCAAGAGAAGCTTCTTCCCTTCATAGGATCATATCACGGGCGATCAGTGTCAAGCCGATCAAGCAATGGTCACGTCATGATGCATGATGTAAAATTTGAAGAAGAAACAAAATGCAAGACTTCGGTTTTAGCTTGGTTACTCTTTTATAGATATCCGACGCCTCCGATGGCTAAAGATAGAAAAAAAATGTTGTCTTTAGTCTTCGACAATTCATCATGCTGAGGGGAATAGCATGGCTAGCCCAACTCAAACGGTAGTTGGTAAAGGCATATCAAATCCGTTGATAGCTGAGGGTTTGCTAAAAATCATAAGGGACTTGGTCCCATCCTCTCCCTCAAAATCTCCTACCAATTCTCACCCACAGAATGGTAGGGCCACAAAAATACCTGTGTCCATCTCCCTAATGAAAGGAATTAGGATTGTCAAGTTAATATTATACCTCTGACAAACCAGATTTTCAGTCCCCAGTGGATTCACTCAAGTTAAAATTACACCTCTGACATTCTAGATTTCACTTGTCAATTCTAATCAATAGAATGACAAGTCCTCAAAATTGCTCCTATCGGAAATCAAACTTGTCAAGTTAAAATTACACCTCTGACATTTCAAATTTCACTTGTCAATTCTCATCAATAGAATGACAAGTCCTCAAATTTGCTCCTCCCGCAAACCAATTCTTGTCAAGTTTAAAATTACACCTTTGACAAATTACTGTTAAGTTTAATACCACACCTCTAACAGTGATTAAGTTGCTATCAAGTTCAATAATAAACCTCGGACAGGCACTTTCCCTCAGGTTTCCATGTCGAAGCTGAGATGAGCAATGCTAAGTTTAACATCACACCTCTAGCGTCCGGTTCATTGCTAAGTTCAATAATACACATATGACAATGACTTTACCTCGAACTTCCATATTGAAGTCGAGATGACCAATTCCAAGTTCAAAATTACACCTCTAGTATAACCTTCACTGTCAAGTTTAACATTACACCTATGACAGTGATGTTTTCAGTCTTCCCAAATGAAGCTGAAATTCCCGTCGAGGTCAAGTTAATATCACACCTCTGACCCACATTTCTGTCAAGTTAATATCACACCTCTGACAGTAATCTTAAATTCCTGAAATGGAATTTTCTCCAACTTTGACTTGTTAACTTAATTATCGTATTTTAGCAAGTCAAGAGTCCTTACTTCTATGCGTCTGATTTTCAATGCAAAAAAAGAAAGAAATTCAAGACATATAAGAAGACAAGAAAAAGTGTCGCTTTTATTAATATTCAAACATATGAAAGTGATGCAAGATGCTTTCTTATAAAATAAGATTGAGTGTTACAATAAAGGAGTACAAAGAAGTCCCTCTCTCTTAGCGAAAGGTTGGACTTACTCCTCATGACATCTACACTGCTCAAAATACAAGATGTTTGTTAGAGCGCTGAAGAAAGTTTCTTCTCTTCTCCCACTAAATCATGCCGCAGTTGACCGATGTTGAGATGACCGAGTGCTGACTACATCATGATGCATGATGTAAACATTGAAGAAGCTCATTGCTAACTAAGAACAATGGTGTTTCTCGAGGTCAAAATGCAGAAGAACATTCTGATTCCACCTGATCAACTATTGTGGGCAGTAATCCTTCGTTGATGAACATCTCCGCACCAGAAAGTCATCTAACGAGCATGGGTTTTTTGTCGATGTCACTTCTGGAGATAAGATTGGTGAAGGGAGGATCCGAGACCTTACAGGTGACGTCCTCTTTCCTGTGACCTGCAAGAGGACCATACCCACCACCATACCCACTGTGACCATGAAAAACCTGGAGCATTGCTGGTGCGTCATGTCCAATAAGGCCTTGACGGATATCCCAAGAGCTCGAACAAGCTGGCGGGTCGAAATATTCTCCCATGAGCCCAGCGAAGATGCGGAAGACTGATTGAGGCTTCTAGAATCTGCAAGAAGCGAAAAATCAAAAAGTTAAAATTCTGTTAAGGCAGAAACAAAAAAGCTGAAGAGAAGACGCGATTGAAGCTGTGAACTTCAGACGCGGAGTTAGTCAGTGTAGATCTGAACGCAGTTTGGTGTCAGACCTGTGTCCAAGATAAAAGACGTGAGGTAACCCAGACGCAGAGTTTGCCACACCGTGTTTGAGAAACAGGGGTTGCTACATCTATGTCCAGAGGTCTCAAAAGAGTTAAAATCTCTTAAGTTAAGAACCTCAAACATGAGTTTATGGGCAAAACTCGCGTTTCAAGATCTAAGTACAGAGTATGTCACACTCGCGTCAAAAGACTTGTGACTTAGAATTAAAAGTCAGCCAGATCTCTCCAACAAGAAGCCTGAAAGACGCGACTTTCGAACACGGGCGCATCAATCAGACTTCAAGAAGAGATTAAGAGATCGAGTTTCTTAAATGGACAGGAAGACAGAAACTCAGAAGGACTGAGTATTTTATGACGACAACTGGTTCCTACTCGGAGAAGAATTCTCTAGAAGTTGAACTTTATGCATCAAGGCGTGGCAGCAAAGAACACTTAAAGTGATGTTTTTTGATCTTGAAATCACTTGACAGAGGTAATCTTGGAGAAGATTAAAGGAAAGCATGGACGCTTTGAGTTCTTGCTGTTCATTGGAACACATTCCCTTGAAGGGAAGATAGACAAATCAAGATGAAGACCCTCAGAGCGCATGCTCTCAAAGGGAAATAGTCTAAATAATGGACTTTATGGGGGGGGGGGGGTGAGGCCTAGTTATAGGCAAGTCATAAGGCTTACAATTAATGGCATAAAAATCAAATCCATCGGCCTTAATTCTAGCACGAACATCAGTCCAATAAGGAGCTGACGCGTGGATTACCACTTCGGGAAACATCAAAGGACACGAGTCCCCTATCATCAACGCCGACTTGGCATTAAAAGATCCAACAAGATCTTTAAGACGGGCTGCATGTGACGCCTAGGAAGCTGCGTTGGGCGTAGACTCAAAGATCGTGTCCACAAGTCCGTGACCTTTCATAGACCTGAGGGCTGCGTTCCTTTTATTTCTGCTGAAGAGGCCACAACCGTGTCTCCTGAAGTGGTTCAGAGCCGCGTCTCCTCAGCAAGTTAGGACCATTCCCCACGACTATTCAGGGTTACGTCATGAGTTCACACCCATTCATAAGACTTGGAGGCTGCGTCCTAAAGTCGTGTCTCAATCATGAACTCTGTACAGCCCGAGTTTGCGCCCTCTCAAGGGACCAGAATCGTGTCTCTATTTAGTCAGAGCCGCGTCCTCACCAACTAGCTGAGAAACGCGCGTCATTCTTGATGTGGTTGCAGTTAGGACTCCAAAATCGCGTCTCTGCTGCAGATAAAGGCTGCGTCCATGGATCCTCATCCTTTCATGAACCTGAAGGCCGTGTCCCATTTATTAAAAAATGCAAGCCCTCGTCTTAGAATTACATCTCTCTTAAGCCAGAGCCGCGTCTTTGCCAAACAGTCAAGGTTTGCGCCTCATTCTTGATGAGCCTGAACTGCGTCTCCATTAATGAGTCAGAGCCGCGTCCTCACCAACCAGCTGAGACCCGTGCGTCATTCTTGAGGGGCCCAAAATCGCATCTCGACTACAAAAGAGAGCCGCGTCTCGCTCAAGAACTCAATGCCGTCTGAGTTTATTATTCACGGCCGTACCCTATCAAAATGACTGAGAACTGTGTTTCCATAAATAGTCAAGGAACACGACTATGAAAATTGAGTTCACCCAGACAGTAAAAGAGTCTGAAAGGATAAAGATGAGATAAAATTTTGAAAAACACCTAGAGGGGGGTGAATAGGTGTAAGTGCTAATCTAATAAACTAAATGCAAACTAAGTGCGCTAAATGCGGAAGCTAATGCAAATTATGCACAAACTAATACAATACAACAAGTGTAGCCGAATTCCCCTTGCGAGGCTCTGGACTAACTCCCCTTGATTTCCCTTGAAATGGGTTGAGGTGCTATGTGAAGCTCTTGTTGGATGAGTATAAGTTAGGCACACACACACAAGCAATCCAAGCAATGTGCACACACAACAAGCCAAGCAATAAAGGATATAGCAAAATGAAATAATGCAAGGCAACACAAGCAATATGAAATGGCAATATGAGTTATGCTCAACCCAAGCAAATATGATATGATGATATGAAGTATGATGCTTTGCACAATAGTAAATGAGAGAGAGTTAGAGAGACAATGGGAGCAATCGCAAACACCAAGATTTGTTTCGAGGTTCGAGCACCTTGCTCTACATCCCCGCCTACACCACCGTGTAGGATTTCCACTATCTCAACTCCCACCGAGGGAACCTCTACCGAGAGGATTTCTTACAACTCTAGGAGTACCAAACTCCTCTCTCAAACAACAACCTCCTCACAACCGAGGGGTTAGGCCCGTAGCCAATACAACAACCAATCCACACACCACTACCGAAGAGGCTCACAACCAAACTCCACCCCTACCTAAGAGGGAGCAAACCAATACCACTCCGATCACCTCTACCGAAGAGGGATACAACAAATAAAGGAGGGTTTACAACAAGTGGTTCAAAACCACAAACTCTCTTTCTTTCTTTTTCCACAAAACAAAGATCCTAATAGTTTAGGATAGAAGATAGCTCAAGTGTGAAAATAAGGTGTTTTTGGAAACAAGCAACAAAGAAAAACTACTTGGGAAATCTCTTGTATATGATAGAAAATGAAATACCAAATCAAAATCCCAAAACCCTAGCTTTCTTTGATTTTCCAAAAACCCAAAAACAAATAAGATGAAATCTTTTTGGCTTAAAAACCCTTTTAAAACTCTTTTAAACACTAGAGAAAGTCTGAAATTTTAGCTCTAAAAATCTTAGCCAAAACAATGAGAGAAATGGGGTATATATAGCCCCTATACAAAACTAGCCGTTAGGCTGAGTTGGCAGTCTGACAGACTGCCGGTCGACCGGTCCGGTCGACCGCCAACGGTCAAAAATGTGACCGTTGGGCAATAGCGGTCGACCGACCCGGTCGACCGATAAAACCCGAGAGCAGAGCTCTCAACTCGGTCGACCGGCCCGGTCGACCGTGTCTGTGCCTAACAGACGTGCACGTCTGTGCACATCGGTCGACCGCAACGGTCGACCGGCCCTTGGTGCGGTCGACCGTCACGGTCGACCGACTTGGCCTGTCAGCCAGTCCTCAGTTCTGCACAGATACGGGATTTGAAAATAGGTCTTTTCACTCAATAAAAATCCCATAAATTCACAGTAAATCTAAAAAATAGTTTTAATCACAATAAAAACTGTTTTTCTAAAAATATGTCTTTCTAAAACTTGTTTTATCATTTTACTTTGATAACCAAACTTGTGATAAAAATTTCAAGACATATATCAATCATATCAATTCATTTTGAGTCTTGCAAATTTTATCAAAAACAAAACCTTGTATTTTGTCAAACTTGATTTTTCCAAAACATGAATAGGGATATCAAAATAAGTTTGTTTACCAAGTTAAAGCATGTATGTATAAATAGAAAACATCTACTATACATATAACATATGTAAACTTGTTTTGATCAACTATTCATAAAAACCAAATATCAAATCATAAAACGTGTGTGTGTTTTGTGTTCACTTGAGCATATCAACTAAACTAAGCTTTACAAATGGATCTAAAAACTCTATCTAAACTAGGATACCTAAGTCTTCTTGACGATCTTCATCTTCAAGTAGACTTGCTCCAAAACTCCGTGATTCTCCAAATGCAAAGGTATGATCTTTAAGCTTTGGCACCGGAATCATCATGAATAGCTTCTAATCATCTTGTTGAAGCTAATCACCAACTAATATCCTGTTAATGATCTGAAACTTAGAAACACAAGAATATTAGTAAACATAACTACATGAGTGTTGATCATCATCAAAACTAGAGTGGAAGGCCATTGGGCCAACAATCTCCCCCTTTTTGATGATGACAAAACTCATGGAGTTATATATGCATGGATTAAAGATAAGCTTCAAGGAAGCTCCCCCTTAACTCATGCATAACAAATGAATAAATAAATATGCAATGAAAGCTTATGATTCTAAACAAGAGACATACATATTTTTCATATATTATGTTTATTTGCTTATGCATGAACTCAATATATGCAAAAACATAAAGAAGCATATATAAACTCTAGATACCAAGTACAACAATTACAAAGCAAGCTTTCGATATCAATTAAACTTAAAAACAATTAAACTTAATATTCTTGATATTAAAACATAATATATGCATATAAAACATAAGTATGCATATAAACTCAAATACTTCTCCCCCTTTTTGTCAATCATCAACAAAGGGGTAAACAATCAAAACCATAGATAAAATGAGGGGTAAAAATCTTTCTCCCCCTTTTTGTCAATCAAAACAATGCAAACAATGTTCTCCCCCTTTTTGTCTAAAACAAAAAACAAAATCAATAAGGGGTGACTACAAACATGATATCAATTAAAAATATGTCAATGAAGCATCTTGACACCAATAAACAAGAATCAATATATGTTATATGCTATATACATTCATGAAGAGGAAGACGCTAAGTTAGCTTCCCTACACATATGCATTACATGAAGAAGGGATGACAAGCCCCAATTCACATAACACATATTATGTAATGCATAAGAGGAGATGTGAAGCTCCCCCTACACACGTATATCATATAAAGAAGAGTTGTCAAGCTCCTCAATTTATAATATACTCAACATGAATCTATATGTAAGAGAGATGTTAAGCTCTCCTTGCATATAGGAAATACAAATCAAAACTTTGAATATTTTCTTTAAACAACATTTTGAGATACCAATTGTAATTAAACATAACAAATTACCAATTGTAAAATAACATAACAAATTTTGAATGTCTAAACACAAATTTTGATACCAATTGTAAGAATATATTTCATTTTTGAAAAATATAAATAAATTTGATGTTGATATCATATGTTCAAAATAACAACTTTTAATCATAAAGAGTGGGAGTACAAATACCAATTGAAATACAAAATCAAATTTTCTCCCCCTTTATGAGATACAAACTAAAGACATGCATAGTCTTGATAACAATTTAAAAGTAATCAATTTAAACAAAATTGAAACTCAAGCACTAGCATAAACACAAACATATATATGTATGAAAGATAGATACCAATAGAAATTGATATACTTGGAATTTAAAGCATACATACATACAAAACCATATATGAGTATACAAGAAGATCAAAATGATACCAATTGAAAGAGTTCAATGATACCAATTGACATAGCAATAAGGTCAAGTGTATACATATATTCTCTACTACCCAATCATAATTCAAGTTTTAAAGATTTTCAATTTAGGGCATACATGAACATGATCTCCCATCCTACCGCCCTTGGAAGGTAGGGGTTTTCAAAGATAGATTTGCAAATGTAGTTTTGTTTGAAAATCACTACCAAAATGAAGAACACCGCAACTAGTTAAATGGAAAACTTGTTAACTAGTACGAAATCCTTCAAGTAAGGAATAAAACAAAATTGAAATTCACATGATAATCATCACTCTAACAATAAAGCATAACTCATGAGAAACAAAACATGAGCAATAGATATGAGTGTACAAATAATATGTGAAGATCATAATCATGAAAAATATTTCATTAAGCTCAATTATTCCTTAAAACATAATTCCATCAAAAACATGAAAAATCATATAAAACTCCTTATTTAATCTTCAAGGCATATGTATGTCTAATACAAGCTAAAATATACATACATATCCAAAACTCAACGAGTCCACTAAATGAATATTCATGAAGGCACGTGGCTCAAAAAGATGTATATGTATAAGATTAGTTTGAACTAGATGGACATATACATGAAGTTAAACATAAATACATGAAACATGAAAAACTAAATTTCATCACAACAATTTCATTTCAAGGTATATGTATGAATTGTCAAACATGAAGTATACATACATATCCCTAAACACAATTGAGTCCAAATATAGATTTGCATGAAAGGCAAATGACTCAAGGGGTATACATGTATATCTTAAAGTTTGGCAATACGAACATATACATGAAGTGAAACACACAATCATAAAACAAATCCAAAAATGGAATACAAGTTTGAAATGTATGAATCATCAAAACTAGACTATACTAGCACATCTAATGGGTTCAAATAAGCAATCAAGCTCAACATATGTAGATTTATTTGTAGCCCACTCTATGTACAAGTATATAACTAGTCTTAATGAAAACTAACACTTAAACATATATTCAAAACATGAAGCATCAAAACAAATATAAAAGTCATCATGATAAAACTAAAACATGATTACTATGTAAATTCACATGTATTAGATTCATGATGTACATTATAGCTTAAACAAAAGTGAGAACACTAAATATGGGTTCATATAAGCATATGTGTCTTAATTACTATACATGTATGTCAAGGATCTAATAAACATGGAATGAACATACTAATCCATAGACATCAAAAATATGCTATAAACATTAAAACATGGAAAGCATGTAAACAATAAATGGGAGTAAAGGATTGTTACCAAACCGAAGAAGCAACTTTCCTTGTCTCCAAAACATGGTGGTCATCTCCACCAAATCTTCCCTTGAAAGTGATGCATCCAATTTGATTTCCATGAAGTCCGGAACGCATCCACTCCAAGGTGTCATCACTCTCACGTCATGTGAGAGCCCACACCTACATCAAAAATAATAGGAGGGGTGGTTTTGGTACCCATCTCTTATTGGGTCCATGGGGGTTAGTCTCATTTCCAACCCAAACAAATTTCTTGGCTAAATTTTCAGCATGTAAACGATCATAGCAAAATTTAGCAAGATGGCCTTTTCGGCCACAATGTGTACATGTATACACATGAGCATACATGTGTTGATGGTGTCCGTGTGAAGCATGTGTATGCCGTGATGGGTGTGCATGCATAAAGGATGGAACTTGTTTCTTTCGAACCAAGGTTTCCAACCGAGTGTGGTTCAAGGCACATTGGCTCATAGTGGAGCCCAAACAATCAACCTTCTTCTTAAGCAAATAAATATCATCATTAATCTTAGAAGAAGAGGTACATGCATTAGGTAGTCTAGATGATGAGGCTACACTAGCATGGCAAACATGAGCATCAATCTTTTTATGCAAAACCTCATTTTTCTTCAAACAAGCATTTAATTCATTTGAAATGGAAATAATTTTATTTTTCAAATCAACATTCTCTTTTATAACAAAATCTACTTTTGAAGACAAATTTTCAGTTTTCTTCAAAAGATTTTCACAATCATTTTTAGATTTTAAAAACTTTATTTTCTTAAGTGCAAGACCAAGTTGAGATTTTAATGAATCCCTTTCATTAGCAATCTCCTCTTTCTCTTGCAAAGCAACATCAAGTCTAGCAATCAATTTTTATTTTCATTATTAATGCCTAGACTCTTCTTTTTCAACAAGTTATATTTTTCTATTTGTTTTCACAAACAATAGATAGTTCTTCATTTAAAATATGGGGATCAACGATATCATCACTTGAAGAACTAGCATCATAATCACTATCTAGGTGGGATTCCGAATGTACCTCAAGGGAGTCATTCCCTTGGACCATGAAGCATTGTGGATCGGATTCTCCACTAGATTCCTCTTCTTGAATTTGTACTTGAAGCTCGGAGGTGTTGGTGGTTGTCAATTTGTTCCACACTACAAAAGCGGAATCAAAGTTAGAAACACATAAAAGATAATCTTTAGATAAAGTGCTTCTAATGGCCTCTAGGGCTTGTGCATTGGCCCCTATATGATTGCAATCACCAAGATAACATCTCTTGGTGGCGGCAAGGAAGACATGCAAACCTAGGGTCTTTAGGTACATGAACATCCTATACTTCCAAACATCAATGTTGGAAGGGTCAAAGCTAGGTGGGGTCATGAAGTCCATGGTATAAACTATATGTGTGCAAACAAGCAAACAAATGCAAATAAGATTAGCAATCAAAGGATCACTCCTAGGATGTTAAGCCTAAGTATCAGGAGCACTAGCTCTGATACCAATTGAAAAACACCTAGAGCGGGGGTGAATAGGTGTAAGTGCTAATCTAATAAACTAAATGCAAACTAAGTGCGCTAAATGCGGAAGCTAATGCAAATTATGCACAAACTAATACAATACAACAAGTGTAGCCGAATTCCCCTTGCGAGGCTCTGGACTAACTCCCCTTGATTCCCCTTGAAATGGGTGAGGTGCTATGTGAAGCTCTTGTTGGATGAGTATAAGTTAGGCACACACACACAAGCAATCCAAGCAATGTGCACACACAATCAAGCCAAGCAATAAAGGATATAGCAAAATGAAATAATGCAAGGCAACACAAGCAATATGATATGGCAATATGAGTTATGCTCAACCCAAGCAAATATGATATGATGATATGAAGTATGATGCTTTGCACAATAGTAAATGAGAGAGAGTTAGAGAGACAATGGGAGCAATCACAAACACCAAGATTTGTTTCGAGGTTCGAGCACCTTGCTCTACATCCCCGCCTACACCACCGTGTAGGATTTCCACTATCTCAACTCCCACCGAGGGAACCTCTACCGAAGAGGATTTCTTACAACTCTAGGAGTACCAAACTCCTCTCTCAAACAACAACCTCCTCACAACCGAGGGGTTAGGCCCGTAGCCAATACAACAACCAATCCACACACCTCTACCGAAGAGGCTCACAACCAAACTCCACCTCTACCTAAGAGGGAGCAAACCAATACCACTCCGATCACCTCTACCGAAGAGGGATACAACAAATAAAGGAGGGTTTACAACAAGTGGTTCAAAACCACAAACTCTCTTTTTCTTTCTTTTTCCACAAAACAAAGATCCTAATAGTTTAGGATAGAAGATAGCTCAAGTGTGGAAATAAGGTGTTTTTGGAAACAAGCAACAAAGAAAAACTACTTGGGAAATCTCTTGTATATGATAGAAAATGAAATACCAAATCAAAATCCCAAAACCCTAGCTTTCTTTGATTTTCCAAAAACCCAAAAACAAATAAGATGAAATCTTTTTGGCTTAAAAACCCTTTTAAAACTCTTTTAAACACTAGAGAAAGTCTGAAATTTTTAGCTCTAAAAATCTTAGCCAAAACAATGGAGAAATGGGGTATATATAACCCCTATACAAAACTAGCCGTTAGGCTGAGTTGGCAGTCTGACAGACTGCCGGTCGACCGGTCCGGTCGACCGCCAACGGTCAAAAATGTGACCGTTGGGCAATAGCGGTCGACCGACCCGGTCGACCGATAAAACCCGAGAGCAGAGCTCTCAACTCGGTCGACCGGCCCGGTCGACCGTGTCTGTGCCTAACAGACGTGCACGTCTGTGCACATCGGTCGACCGCAACGGTCGACCGGCCCTTGGTGCGATCGACCGTCACGGTCGACCGACTTGGCCTGTCAGCCAGTCCTCAGTTCTGCACAGATACGGGATTTGAAAATAGGTCTTTTCACTCAAAAAAAATCCCATAAATTCACAGTAAATCTAAAAAATAGTTTTAATCACAATAAAAACTGTTTTTCTAAAATATGTCTTTCTAAAACTTGTTTTATCATTTTACTTTGATAACCAAACTTGTGATAAAAATTTCAAGACATATATCAATCATATCAATTCATTTTTGAGTCTTGCAAATTTTATCAAAAACAAAACCTTGTATTTTGTCAAACTTGATTTTCCAAAACATGAATAGGGATATCAAAATAAGTTTGTTTTACCAAGTTAAAGCATGTATGTATAAATAGAAAACATCTACTATACATATAACATATGTAAACTTGTTTTGATCAACTATTCATAAAAACCAAATATCAAATCATAAAACGTGTGTGTGTTTTGTGTTCACTTGAGCATATCAACTAAACTAAGCTTTACAAATGGATCTAAAAACTCTATCTAAACTAGGATACCTAAGTCTTCTTGACGATCTTCATCTTCAAGTAGACTTGCTCCAAAACTCCGTGATTCTCCAAATGCAAAGGTATGATCTTTAAGCTTTGGCACCGGAATCATCATGAATAGCTTCTAATCATCTTGTTGAAGCTAATCACCAACTAATATCCTGTTAATGATCTGAAACTTAGAAACACAAGAATATTAGTAAACATAACTACATGAGTGTTGATCATCATCAAAACTAGAGTGGAAGGCCATTGGGCCAACAATTTGTGGACTTTTATTAGTTGACTCAAAACTGATAAAAGTAACACAAACACTCTTATTCGACAAATGGAGTGTTACAAAAAGTGGGACGATACAAAAAGAAGAAGAAGGCTAATAATCCTGCTTCTCCTTTTGAACGGATTTATTCCCAGAGGCGATGCATCTCGTGTTGACGTGCCCTTTCGACTTCGACCAAAGCTTGGGCCCGCAGCTCTTCCTCGGATAAAAATCTCTTCGTAGCCAGTTGTGCCTGAAGAGACTCTAACCTGGAGGAATGAGCAGTAAGGTTTTCTTGAACCCGTGTCTTCGCAGCCTCCAGCTCTTCCAGCCTTTTTCTAGCAACAGCAAGTTTCTGCTCATTGGCCTCAATCAAGGCTTGCGCCCTGGCAATAGTAATCCGAGCGGTGGTGATAACTTGCTCTGCACTCTGGATGACGATTTCAGATTCCTTTGAATTGCCAATCAGTCTTTGGTAGTCAGCTTGGAAGCGCTGGAGATGGCAGGCTTCTTCACCATTTGCTCCTCTACCTCTTTTCGCTCGTGTTCTTGAGCGGCGAGGAGCTTACTCAGTGTTGACCGAGCCTCATCCATTGAGCCAGCATTCTCTAGGGTCTTGAGCTCCTTCAGGTGGCTTCCCAGCTGTTCAACCAGCATCAGACACGCCCTAGCTTGTGAAGGACTCCCAGTGTGATGGATGTTCTCGATCTGATTCTCGAGAAGCATCTAGGCAAACTCAAAGGAACTGCCCCCGGGAAGAACCAAGTCAATACAGGATCTCATGGAAGCAAAAAAATTGTCGCACCATTTGACGTGCTACCTCTTCCATGATGTCATTAGCTGGAGATAACCCTGCTAATGTACTCCCGGACCCCCTTTCCATGACAGGACAGAGACGAAAACTAGTTTAACTTGTGCAGGGGTGAGGCCGACAACAGGCTCGTCAGACACTGAGGTCGTCGCCAATACCTCCGGGACAGTTATTGTTGTAGCAGCTTCCACAGCAACAGAAGCAATAGCAAACTCCACGACACTGGGTTCCCTGGCCAAATTTGAACTGTGCTATCTTCTGCGCCAATGCTGGCTGAAAGATCCTCTACTTGAGCTATCCCAGTGCTCTCTGCAAACCACAACATTAAATGTCGGTGGTAATGATAAAAAGGAGAGTATCCAACATGTCAGTATTCTCTTATCAAGTTGAGGATATGAAGATGGCAAATTGGATAAGCCACTTGGGGGTAAGGGCTCCCCTATCTCGGCGGTTGCACCATCATGAAGCATCCTGGTATTGGGAGCTTCAAGGCCCGCCTGCTGGGCCAACTCCTGGATCATCTCCTCAATATGAGAAGAAGTTGTTGTGGCTTCACTACCGGCAGCCAGCCCTGTAGAAGAAAGTCAAAAGGAAATGTTAGAACTCATTCCTAACTTGATGGGAAATCAATTCAGGAGGACAAAGAAAATACCTTCAGTAGCGATGATCCTTGCTATCGGTGAAACCGTCACAGGGTCGTATCCCTGTATCTCTTCCTCTGAGATATGCGAGAATTTGCTCGTATCAGGAAGAGCGGGTTCGTCTCCTAAATTGACTTCTTCACCAAAATAATATCCATGTTCTTCGGACGATAAAGACGACTGTTCAACACAAGAGGTCTCAGCGATCGAGACCTTACCACTGAGTACCCCAGTAGTAGGGGTAGGATCGACAACCCCGCGAGGTGGGCATCAATACACTGGGAGACCCAGGTTGTTGCACCTCCACCCTTCTCTCATGAACTGAAGAAGGTCCAGGCTGAGTTGAGATTCCTGGAATCTCAACGCCATCCCTCCCCACCAAGTTAACTTCAGGTCGCTTGACCTCCTCAGCTACGATGGGTTCATCTGCGAGCCCTCCCTCCTCCAGGATCACGGGACCCCTGCTGCGTAGACCGCGGGAGCGAAGGACGGGGACTTCTTCCTCCTCTTCTTCTTCCTCCCCCTGCTCCTCAACACTAGGAGGAACTACCTTGGGCATCGAAGCTTCAGCCTCCGATTCCCTCCTAGCCTTCTTCAGGATAGGCTCACCTTTAGAAGCAGAGCCACGTAAACGTTTGGCCATAACCTGTCGACTCTTTTTAGCAGGTTGCCCCTTAGGTGCTACTGTCCTTGGCTCCATCCCCGCTTCTCCTCCCGTTTCCCTCTCAGATGCCTGATACTCGTCCATACCTCGCATACATTTGTTGGACTCCAGCCTGTCTTTATAAGATGCCTTGATGCTCTTAATGCAAGAGGTATTTATTCTAAAATCAGGCATCCTACTAGCCAGGAGTACCATGTGCAGAAACCGAGGCTGGTATGACAATTGGGCGTCTTGTGAGGCAGGCTAAAAATAATTTATCCCTCCAGCTACACTATAGTACCACGCCAAGGCACCTTTAAATAAATTTCCGCTGAAGCAGAGGCCAGCGTTGGGGTTACCGATATATAACTGATCATAGTTGAACTGACAGCAAAACGACTGGGCATGTAAGGCTCGATCGTAGATGAATTTCCTTGCCAGAAGATCAGATATCTAGGCCGAATATTGATCAGCCACTAGAAGACTCCCGATAGCATTGTGAAATCATCTGGTCCTGCAAGGTCGGCAGCTTATCCCCGTAGGACGCCCAAGCAATCTCAGGGAAGCAACGGTCGAGCTGATAGTTCGAAATGTTAAGAATGGATTTTCAAACAAAAAACATATAGTAGTGAGACGAACTCGAATCTCCAGCTTCTGCACGAAGGGAACGAAACCTACAGAGGAAGGCACCGTCGTCATCAGTGAAGGGCAGTGCATAACGTACCAGGCCATCATGTACGTATATGGAAGCTCGATCCTGGGATTAGGGGTCTTCACTCTCGGCCTTCCCTCCGAATCGACCACTGGCCTACCCTCAGAATCTATAATGGCCTCCACTTGGCACAGACTTTAACCAGAGCCCGTAATCCACTCTGAATTCCGGCCACCATCGCTGGAAGGAGAGTGATAGATTTCCCGTAGGCAAGCAAGACCGCTGGGTACACCACATCATCAATGATTACTTCAAGCGGTAGCGTTGGTACCACACAATGCTTTAGCCACAGCATAAGGAAGCCCGCCAATAGAGCCCGATCATAAATGAGAACTCAGGTCTGGTGATGAAAACTTTCAAAGACCTTATCAGGTCTGAAAGTATCCTTGTTCGACTCAGTGGTGTAGGAGCTTGTAGAGGCATTGATCCTCTCAGTAATTTCCTCGTCAGTGCAGGGGCTAGACTAGTCACTGGGCTATCTTTCTAATATTATGCCATTGAACAGATAGCTCGCCCAGGATATCTGCTTGACACCCCTGTTCCTCTAGGAGGATATCTGCCCGCAGATGTGGAATTGACATAACACTTCCCAGTATGTCTCATACACCTGAGGGTCCTATTTTCTCAAGAGGTGAAGCTCCTCAGAAGTCGGGACATATTCTTCATAAGGGGCATCTCCCATAACTAGCCCGAGACTTTATATAGCTCATGAAGAGCGAACCCCATCTCTCCGGCTGGGGTAAAAAATGTGCCGTCAGAAGATTATAATGCTCCAGGACGCCATAAAAATTGTGGAAACTCTGCGGGAGGCCATACTATACGGCTCTCACCGAATGATATAACCCCACCTATTGTAGCAGAGCCCCGAGCTCGACAAGAAAAAATCCAACCATTCTACCCACCATGTTGTCGGTAGAATGGACCCACACTAGCGGACAAAAGTCAACGGGAAAATCACCCCTAACTTTCAAAAACTGATTGATGAAGGTGGCGCCAAACTGAGGGGTTTCACCTTTCGGATACTCAGGCCTAACTAACCCAGGAAATAAACCAAAGACATCTTTCCCATGGCCAGCAAAGTATACTTCTTTGGCACTTAATCTGCCGAGAAAGACACCGCAGACAAACCGGTAAAGATCCCAATCCATCGTACGATGAACGGACATATGTTGAAGATAGGATAAGGAATACATCCTCTCCATATTGAAAAGAAAGAACCTCCTGTCTCCTATCTGACGGAGCCACTTATAATCTCCGTCATGTAGAATCCTATCATCCTCGTCAATGGCGTCACCAAAAAGAAAAACAGGCTTCGGAGTGCGGGAATCTGTCTCGAACAGCCCATCAGAGATAATCTCCTGAAGGGTCACCATACTGGCCTTGGAGATCCTCTCCTTTCGCTCCTTTGACTTACCAATAGTTACAGGAGCAGTCTTCTGAAACACGAAGGTCAGATTACGATCAGCTCCACCTAAGTGCCTAAAGTGGCATTTCTTGGACAAGGGGTTGAAAGAATATTGCACTGCAAAAAAGACAACACTTAGTCAGGAATCTAAAATAAAATGGCTAGATGTTTGAAATTCAAACGTAGGAATGAATTCAGACGCGAAAATCAGCAAAATCTGGGTCTAGACTCAAAATGCGAGGCTTGCATGAAACCCGCATTTCAAAATCCATAACTTAGAAAAATTTCTAAGTATCGGACTCAGATGCGAGACTCAGTAAAACCTGCGCCTGACTTTAAAGACGCAAGGATCACATGAAGTCTGCATCTAAACCTCCCATACTTAGAAAAATTCTGAGTATTGAGCTCAAAACGCAGGGCTCAATGAGGCCCGCGTTCAACAAACAGATACAGACTCAAGTTGATGAAGCAAAGACGCGGAGGTCATCAAACCCGCGTCTTGCCTACCAATTCAAGAGCTGTGCCTGAAAATCAAACACTCACATGAGCCTCGCGTTGGCGGTTCACATTCAAAAGAGACTTAAGAGTTAAGAGAACTCCCTAAGCCCCTTCAATGGCGGAAACCAAATTAGATGGTTTTACTACCTGAAATGGGGGCCTCCTGCGTGGATGAACCACCATTTGAGTCTTAGGAGCAGCAGCACTCGAGGACGAAACAACATGCTGGCTTTTGGTGCCATCGCAATCGTGAAATTGGTGTTGAAGACGATGAAAATGAAAAGGCTTTAAGCTTTTCTTAACCCTCGATAAAAAACTCAGCGAAGAAGAAGAAGAGTCTAATGGTGACTCTTGAAAGACTGCTGACAAAGTGATCCGTAGAGATATGAGGTGCAGGTCTCGAGGCCTAATCCCCGCCGATGCGTGGCATGCATCATAAATGCGACGCGAATTTCATGCGTCAAAGGAAGGATGTCCCCTCAACTCCGCGGGACATGTGACAACGCGGCCAGAATGTGGGACTCGCGTTTAACAAAAACCGCATCCCTACAAAGGTTGCGCCTCTTCAGCAAGGCCAAAGCCGCGCCTAGTCAACAGAGTGAGAGCTACGTCTTCACTTCAAAGATCGCGTCCCTCCGGAGGTCGCGTTTCTTCAGCAAATTAATAGATGCGTCCCCACTCCGAGTGAGAACTGTGTCCCTAAAGCAACATGACCCCTGCATCTACAAGACTTGCATTCAGTCTTTACTTCTGCAAATCAGTTCAACAGTACACTGGCATAAGCAGACGACTGTTTACCCCTGGTTCAACAATACTCCAACAACCAGCTCAGAGCACTGAGAAGGTCTGGACTGCGTATCTAGACACTCACCACGATCATCTCTGATGGCTTCAAAGGGTTTACAGTACACTCATGAAGACCATACTCCAGACAAGATCAAGTTCAGAGTATCTCAAATGATTGTCAGTCTAATCATGAGAAGTATGAATTCAACCAGAGTCCAAAGTATTTCAAAATCCATTCCCGTCAACCGCGAAATATCAAAAACTTTGAAGGGGGTTCTATAGGCTGTCTAAAAATCACTGAAGATAAGTCATCAAAAAGCAGAATCCAAACTCCAAACGCAAGGCTAATCATCGCCACCAGCGCAGCACCAAGACGCGAGAGTTGAAACCTGCGTCTCAACATCACTGCAATGACCAAGACATGGAGCATGAAAGCCTCATCTCAGTATTACTGTAGTACCAAGATGCAGAGTCCAAAGCCCGCGTCTCACGTAAAGCTTGACGCAGAATTTGAAGCCCGTGTTTCTCAACCATCACCTCAATGGCAAAACGCGAGGCCCAAACCCTGCGTCTCGGTTATAATTGCCCTCATTACTGGGTCAATTACTGCCCACGTAATGAGGGAGTTAACCCACATTATGGAGTATTTTTAGGGAACACTTTTACCCCCTGAAACCTCTATAAATAGCCAGTTTGCTATGGAAGAGGGGTCGAAAAAATCTTTGGTCAGAAGAACTTCGGTGTAAGCCGTAGAAGGACCAAGATCTCTAGCTAAAAGAAAGAGAGAGTTCAACTCTTCTAACAACTTGCGGCGTACAAGTTTATTTTACCTACAGTCTCTTTGAGATTCTTGTTGGACAGAAACTGTGTTACTTCGTCCACCATCTAAAGAGAGGATTCCCAAGAGGTCCTGACGTTCACCCGGTCAACGAAAAATAAGATTCACTTTCCATCGTCACATTAAGAATCCAGCATTAAACAAAGGGGAGATTTGAGCTTGAATATCTCTCCTCAAAGGATTATTGATCCGTTGTAATTTTCTTTACAATCAGATAAAGTATTTGCACCTCGATCTTCAATTTTCTCCACCAAACAGAGTGAAAGTTCACTAAGTTCTCTAAACTAATTACTACCTGTTGCATGCTGAAAAGAACAGTCTCTTAATGAAGAATCATTAATC
Organism: Agave tequilana; assembly: GCA_038442645.1. NCBI lineage: Eukaryota > Viridiplantae > Streptophyta > Magnoliopsida > Asparagales > Asparagaceae > Agave > Agave tequilana. The sequence goes on from JAVJIF010010037.1 coordinate 92,439, forward strand.
TCGCCCTCCTGATTCACAAGCATTCCCCTTGCCTGAAGCAAACACTAGTGCTTTCAACGGTCCCAACTACAAAAACCAAAATAAGGATGTGACAAGGGTGAAAAGCCTAAACCCCAGACAAGGGGTAGACAGGATCAGAGTCCACCAAGGGGTGGAACTACGAGCCTCCTTGGAACAAAATGCCCAAACTTAAAGAATAAGAGTAAGGCTCGTTCTTCTCAAGCCTCAATCCAGTCGAATCTATGCTACCGTAGTGGTGATACTGATCATTGGTTACACACCTGTCATGCACCCGCCAATGTTTCTAAGGAGTACCATTCTCGTAGGCAGCCGAGTGAGACCAATGTCAACCAAAATGAGGATCTTAAAGACGCTACTTTGGAGATATTTGATTTTCGGGAAGCCAATGCTATGGATGATAAGATTTAGACAAGGAAAGGCCTTATTTGACCAGAAGTTTTGGATTTTAGATAATTTCATTATTTAATTTCTCGAATTATTTATTGGTGCTTGTTTAGTACAATGAATTTCTTATTTTTTAATATTAATTAATTGAATAAAGTTTTTTATCCATGCGACCGATTCAATTAACTTATAATGGTTGAAGCCTACAAGATTGAAAGATTTTATGATGAATAACAAAATGATACAGATGCATTTAGAGCTCTATCTCAAGCATTTATACAGAGTTCTGATTGCTCAACCTCGGATGAAGACTTTGAGTATTTATGTGCATTTTTAGAATTATTGTTAAAAGCCTTGAATACACAAACAATACTTATATAGTCGACTTGACCCAACCTATAGTCGACTAACTATCCCCTAGTCGACTTGACAATTTCCCAGTCGACTAAGTTCTTTCCAAAAATATCCCAACTCTCTATTTATTATCTGTCATCAGAATTAGACGACTTCCCCTAAAGTATAGTCGACTAACCCCTGACATAGTCGACTAACTTTGTTCTTATAATCACCTAAAAATAGTTTCCAGAAACTTGTTATCTGTATCAGTCTAAGTATAGTCGACTTGTCTCCTATATTAGTCACTAACTTTGAAAAATTTGTTCTTATAGTCGACTAACCTCCATACCCTAGTCGACTAATAGCAGTTTCTGACTGTTGTACAGTTAGTGATTTCTGGTATTTTATCCAACGTTTTAAATTTCAAATTTGAATTGATAACTTCCCAACTGACTATAGATTTTAGTTATAAATAGGGATGTTCTCCTGGGATCAATTCACCAATTCAAAACTTAAGTTTTCTACCCAAAAATTCTGTTCAAAATTCTATTTTTCTGAAAACTTGCTTCCACTTTCTGTTTCTTCACCAATTCCTACTCTATTATGAAGATTTCTGAAAGTCCGCCTATAAGAGACCTTGTCCACAATCACATACAGATTCAATGTTTATAAGATCAATTGTAATCATTCAAAGAGAAGCATTGTACAAGTTGTTCGTCTTCTTGGTGTAGATGAGAAGTTGTACAAAGTGTTTGTCTTCTTGGTGTAAGAGGAGTTGTACACATTTGGCAAAGGGTGTTTTGTCAAGTGGTGTACAAGGTATTGATTTTGGGTGTATCCAAATCAGGAAAGAAAAATCTCAAGCGGGTGCTTGGGGACTGGACGTAGGTCACAAGGGCCGAACCAGAATAAATCTCTTATCTTTGCGTTTGCATTTTTCTGAGTTTTATCTGTGAATTTTATTTCCTGCAAGTAGTTTTATTTAAAAATTTATAAACACTATTCACCCCCCTCTAATGTTTATGTTGCTTGAATATAGATCCTAAACTTGGTATCAGAGCAAGGATGGCAACGGAGTTCCCTTCATCACAATTCAAAAAAAGACATTCTACATAACGTCCACCGCTATTTGATGGATTCAACTACAATTATTGGAAGTGTAGAATGAAGATCTACTTACAATCGCTCAACTACGAACTATGAAACATAGTAGAAGCACCATACACCAAGCCAATAACCAACTACACCACTTGGAGTGATGATCAAAAGAAGAATGCGAACCTTGATGCCAAAGCGATGAATGCTTTATTCTGTGCCTTAACCAAAGAAGAATTCAACCGTGTGTCAACAGCCACTTTTGCAAATCAAATATGGCACACTCTACAGGTAACACATGAAGGCACAAATAAGGTTAAAGAATCTAAAATTTCTATTCTTGTCCACAAGTTTGAACTTTTCAAAATAAAAGAGAATGAAACCATCTCAGAAATGGTTACAAGGTTCACCAACATAACAAATTCATTAGCATCTCTTGGAAAGGAATACACCCAAGTTGAAAAAGTTCGCAAGATCCTTCGTGCACTCACCCCAGATTGGGAGAAGAAGACTATTGCAATAGAAGAAGCTAATGATCTCTCAACAATGTCATTAGAAAACCTTATTGGTAATCTAATGGCATATGAAGTGCAGCTCGAAGATAGAAAGAAGGACGAACAACAACTTCAACCCAAGAAGAAAGTACTTGCCTTCCATACATCCTCAGATATGGACAGTTCAGATGACGATGAAGAGGAGATGGCGATGATTTCAAGAAATTCAAAAGGTTCTTAAAACAAGGTAAGTTTAAAAAGAATAAAGATACTAATGATAATTCTATTTGTTTTAAGTGTAACAAATCAGGTCACATAAAGAAGTATTGCCCATTAATGAAATCAAAAGGACACTTCAAGAATTTCAATAAGTTCAACAAGAAGAAGAAAGCCTCCAAGCAACTTGGGATGAAGCGACTCATCTTCCTCTGACGAAGAAGAAACCACTGAAATTGTCAATATCTGCTTCATGGCTCATGAAGATGAGGTACAAGATTATGATGAATTATTAGAAGCATTTAATGAACTTTTTAATAATTTCAAAAATGAAAAGATTAAAATAAAGTTTTAACAAAGGAAAATGAAAGACTCAACAATGAAAATGTAATTTTTGTTTCTCAAACATCTTCTTTAAATTCTCAAAAAGATGATTTTGAAAAAGTTATTTCATCTTTAAAAAGGGACAATGAAATTTTCTTGAAAGAGAATTCTATGCTTAAAAAGGAAACTATTTCTTTAAATTCTAGAATTACAATTTTAGATAAAGAAATGACTTGTTTCAAAATTAAGTATGAAGAAATTTTGAAAAATGTGACAAAATTTAATAAAGGAAAAGAGAATTTAAATGATTTATTATCTTATCAAAAGATGTCAAATAATCATGTGGTCTTGGTTTTTCAAAAGATAAGATTTAAAAACCTAACATGTTGGTCTTGGATTTTCAAAAACTAATTTTATAAAATCTGCACATCTTTATAATAATAATCCATATAATTCTTTTGTGAAAAGAAATACTATTTCAAAAAAAATTAGATGCAAATATATATGGATTCCTAAAAATCTAAATAATGTTGATAAAAATACACATATTGCATCTACATACATGATGTGTGTAATTCTAGTAATTATGTTTATACTAACAAATGGAAACCAAATTCCAATTGGATTTGGGTTCCTAAAGGCTAATCTTTTCGGACCCTATCATGATGGATACCATACAAATTATTTTATCTTCTAGGTATCTTATAAAGAAAAGTGGATACTTGATAGTGGGTGTTACAAACACATGACCGGACACATTCAACTACTGTCTTCCGTTCAAATCAAAAGGGAGGTACAGTAATATTTGGAGACAATAATAAAGGAAAGGTTATTGGTACCGATATGTTGGTAACATTTCAAAACCCTTATTAAAAATGTTCTTTTAGTAAGAGGTTTAAAACACAATCTATTAAGTATTAGTCAGTTATGTGAAGGGTAATAAAATTATTTTTGAAAAAGATGCATATCTTATATACGATACTAACATGAAAGATATTTTGTTTAAAGTTTTCATAATAATAATATTTATGAGTTATCAATAAACTGTATATCATCAAATGATAACTTATGTTACTTGCTTCTAATAATGATTATTTTTTATGACATAAAAGATTTGGTCATTTGAATATGAAAACAATATCTAAGATTTCTAAATTTGATTTAGTTAAATGTCTTCCAAAAATAGCTTTTAAAAGGATTATTTTTGTGATTCTTGTCAATTAGGAAAACAAGTTAAATCATCTTTTAAATTTAATGATTCAGTTTCTACCAATAGACTTTTAGAACTGTTACATTTGGATTTATTTGGTCCTACTCGTGTTGCTTCTTAAACAAAAGTAGGTATGTTTTTGTTATTGTTGATGATTATTCACGTTTTTCATGGGTAATTTTTTAAAAAATAAAATGATACTTTTAATGAGTTTTCATGTTTTTGTAAAAGAATTCAAAATCAAAAGTCTCTAAACATAGTCACTATTTGAAGTGATCATGAAGGAGAATTTGAAAATGAATCTTTTGCAAATTTCTGTAATAAGTATGGTATTACACATAACTTTACATTCCTAGAGCATCTCCTCAAAATGGTGTCGTGGAGAGAAAGAATAGGACTTTGCAAGAATGTGTTAGAACTATAGTTATGGACAGTCATTTACCAAAATATTTTTAAGCTGAAGCTGTTACTACTGCATGTTATGTTTTAAATCGTGTGGATATTCGACCTATTTTTAAAAAAAACATCTTATGAATTGTTTTATAACAGAATCCAAAAGTTTCTATTTCAGATTTTGAATGTAAAGTTTTTATCTTAAATACAAGAGTGCTTTAGATAAATTTGATCCTAGATCCAATGAAGGTATTTTTGTTGGATATTCTACTCAAAGTAAAGCATATATAATATTTAATAAGAAAACATTTACTATGAAAGAATCGTTACATGTTAAATTTGATGAATCTTTGACTAAACCTATTTCTAATGCTTTCACATGATGATGATAATATCATAGATACTTCTATTGATAATACTGTTATATCTTCTGATGATACTAACATTTCTAAAGTTGATGAGACTCCTACGAGTTTACCTAAATCATACGTTGAAGTAAGGAATCATCCACATATTTGGTCATTGGAGATATAAATCAAGACGTTCAGACGAGATCCAAGTTGAACTACATGACACAAATTGCTTTCATATCACTCATTGAACTGAAGAATATCAAAGAAGCATATGCAGATGATTTTTGGACAATTGCAATGCAAGAAGAGTTGAATCAATTGTCAGAAATGATACTTGGGTCTTGTACAACGTTCTACTGATCATCCAGTCA